>JAHPZR010000010.1:0-5000 GCA_019787425.1 Platygyra sinensis | reverse complement strand
AGACAGACAAGTAACACTTGATGATATTGCTAACTTTGTCGAACGGGAAGCTCGTGCAGCAACACATCCAGTGTTTGGAGACATATCAGGCAACCTGAAAGATAAAGAATCTCACAAGAAGAAACCTCCTGTCAGGCCTAAAGGTTCTAGCTTCGGTACTCAAACCGGCAAAACTGATGCTAAAAAGGATAAGCAGGAAGAGAAGAAAGAATCAGGATATTCTAGACCAGTCAAGTGTATCTTTTGCCACAGCAGCCACGTGTTACGAGAATGCAAGATGTTCCAACAAAAGTCTTACAGCGAGCGAGAAGAGTTTGCAAAGAAAAAGGGACTTTGCTTCAATTGTCTGATTCCTTATCATCGAGCACGAGATTGTAGAAAACCTGCTGCATGCACTGACTGTGGAGGGAAGCATGCTATGATTTTACACCCTCCACCTCCCCCCAACAGCGAAAGGCAGTCAGAGGATACCAATCAAAGTGAGATGACTGGTATAAACAATGGGTTTGTTGAGATTGAGAAGACACAGTGTAGTTCCTTCGGGGTCAGCAGATCAAGGATTGGATTAGCTGTTGTGCCAGTGAAAGTGAAAGCTGAAGGTAGTCGTAATATTGTAGTGACTCATGCCTTTCTGGATGGAGGATCTAATTCGACATTCTGTACCGAAGCACTCCTGAAACAACTGGGCCTCCATGGCAAGAAAACAGAATTCTCTCTAACGACCATTGAAAAGGAAAACAGTATTACAAAGAGCAGCTTAGTAAGCCTTGAGTTGTTTGACCTTGAAGAGGAAAACCTTGTTGAACTGCCCACAGTGTTCTCAGTTAAATCCTTACCAGTGTCAGCTGAAGATGTCCCAAAGCAAGATGATGTTGACAGGTGGCCCCACCTACATGGAATTCAAGTGTCTGAATTAGATGTTCCAGTCGGTCTGCTAGTGGGGAATGACAACATCAAAGCATTAGAACCAAAGGAGATAAGACAGAGTGAAGGTGGTGGACCGTATGCAACCAAAACCCAATTTGGCTGGGCCATTAATGGTCCACTTGGCTCTGACCACAAGGAAAGTAAATGCACAGCAAATCTTATCAGGACAGACCATGAGCTGAACGAACAGTTCAAGAACTTTTGCAATCGAGAGTTCAGTGAATGTATTGCAGATAGTGAACTAGGGCCATCCCAAGATGATCAAAGGGCAATCTCTATTATGAAGAAATCCGTCAAATTGAAGGACAATCATTACGAAATATCGTTGCCATGGAGAGATGATCAACCATGTTTACCAAACAGCAGACCTATGGCACTTCACAGACTGGGACTCCTGAAAAAGAGATTACAGAGAAATTCACAACTGCATGGAAGATATTCAACTGTGATCGATGATATGCTTAGTAAAGGGTATGCCCAGAAAGTCCCAGAAGAAGAACATAATCGTCAAGATGGGTTTGTGTGGTACTTACCCCATCATCCAGTGCACCACCCACTAAAACCTGACAAAACAAGAGTCGTGTTTGACTGTTCAGCCAAATACCGTGGTACATCACTAAATGACAAGTTATTGCAGGGACCCGACTTGACGAATTCATTGGTGGGAGTATTAACTCGATTTCGACAGGAGCACATTGCAATGATGGCGGACATTGAATCTATGTTCCACCAGGTGCGAGTAACCCCTGAACATTGTGATGCCTTAAGATTCCTCTGGTGGCCAGAAGGCGACCTTAATCAGGCCCCGAAGGATTATCGAATGCAAGTTCACCTGTTTGGTGCAACATCCTCGCCCAGCTGCGCAAATTTTGGATTACGAAAGGTAGCCGAAGATAATGAAGAGAAGTTTAGCTGTGATGTTATTGAAACCGTCAAACGTAACTTTTACGTGGACGACTGTTTAAAATCAGTCAAGACTGTGGATACTGCTATCACTCTAGCTGACCAGCTTACTAAACTTCTGCAGAATGGTGGATTCCGACTAACGAAGTGGGTGTCAAATTCAAAGAAAGTTATAGAGTCCATTCCACAAAGTGAGAGAGCCAAATCAGTTAAGATGCTCGACTTTGATCACCTACCAAGCGAACGTGCACTGGGGATCCAGTGGAACATCCAGACAGACAGATTTGAGTTCAACATCAACGTGAAGCCGAAGGACCCGACCAGACGCGGGATATTGGCTGTTGTTAGTTCTATATATGACCCGTTGGGTTTGGCTGCGCCATTTGTGCTGACTGCTAAGATCCTTCTGCAAGACCTATGCCGAAGAAAGCTAGGATGGGATGACACCATACCTGGAGATGACGAAGACCGCTGGCATGTCTGGCTTGCCGATTTACCGAAACTGTCATGCTTCTCTGTTAACCGCTGCATCAAGCCGAAGAATTTCAGTGATATCATGACCAGCCAGTTACATCATTTTGCAGATGCTTCAACCAGTGGCTACGGAGCTGTGACCTACCTGCGCTTGACCGATTCTTATGGTAACATCAGCTGCACCCTGATGACAAGCAAGTCCCGAGTCGTGCCACTCAAACAAATTACCATCCCCAGACTAGAATTATCAGCTGCCTCAATAGCCATTAGATTGGACAAGATGATGAGAAGGGAACTTGAGCTCCCCATTGATGACTCGGTGTTCTGGACCGACAGTACCTCTGTACTCAAGTATATAATGAATGAAGACAGAAGATTCCATACATTCGTGGCCAACAGGGTAGCTTTAATTCGCGACGGTTCAAGCCCATGTCAGTGGAGATATATCCAGTCCAAACAGAATCCTGCTGATGACGTATCAAGAGGATTGACAGCAGATGCACTCCTTGGAAGTTCAAGGTGGTTACTGGGGCCGGAGTTCTTGATGAAAACAGAAGACCATTGGCCAAAGTGCACAGAAACTCTTGAAAGGATTTCAGACGAGGACCCAGAAGTCAAGAAGGAAGCTAAAGCAGGTGGAGCATCACAAAAGGAACACCCAAAATTGGTAGAAGGAATGATGAAGCGATTCTCCTCATGGCACAAATTAAAGAAGTTTATTGCCTGGGTCTTGCGGTACAAAGAAAACCTCCGAAATGCTCGCGATTGTCTTAAGAATCCTAAAGACCAAAGGAAGACGAAAATCGCAACACCGATCTCGGTTGAAGAAATGCAAGTTGCCGAAAGAGAAATCCTCAAGTATGTCCAAAGAGAGAGCTTCCCAGAAGAAATAGAGATCTTGAAGAGCAAGGAGACAGACAATGAGAAGATCTGCATCCAGCCTCAGTCACGAACGAAGCTGATCAAGAAGTCCAGTGCAGTCTACAAGTTGGACCCTAGACTAGTTGATGGGCTTTTGATAGTCGGTGGTCGACTCAGATCTGCTTCAATCCCAGAAAGTGCTAAGCATCAAGTCATTATGCCTAAGGATAATCACGTGTCTAACCTGATTATTCAGTACTATCATTTGGCCTCGGGACATTCAGGTAGAGAGCATGTTTTATCCCTACTGCGAGAAAGATTCTGGGTCATTAGAGCCAATTCAGCTGTCCGAAGACTACTGTCAAGATGTTTCAGCTGTCGACGCAGACAAGCTCCCGTTGCTGAACAAAAGATGGCTAATTTACCCGCAGACCGTGTCACCGCAAACAAGCCTCCATTCACTTTCGTGGGTGTCGATTTCTTTGGACCATTCATAGTGAAAAGAGGACGGTCCGAGGTAAAGAGGTATGGCTGTATCTTCACTTGTATGACCATCAGGGCGGTACACATCGAAGTGACTCACTCGCTTGACACCGACTCTTTTGTGCAGGCCTTACGCCGGTTCATAGGCCGAAGAGGGAAACCTGAACAGATTAGAAGCGACAATGGTGGAAACTTTGTAAAGGGCAGCAAGGAGATCAGCAACGCAATTTCGGAGTGGAACCATCAGAAGATTGATGCTTATCTTCTTCAGCACGAGGTTCAGTGGATATTTAATCCCCCTACGGGATCTCATCATGGAGGAACATGGGAAAGGTGTATTAGAACTGTACGGAAAGTCCTCAATGCAATTCTCAATCAGCAGATCCTTGATGACGAAGGTCTCTCCACTCTCCTCGTTGAAGTTGAGTCAATCATTAACAGTCGACCTATCACACAGGTTTCAGAGGACCCAAAGGATCTGGAGGCCCTGACTCCCAACCACCTACTACTGCTCAGATCAGAAGTCCCTCTCACACCTGGAGTTTTCCGGAAAGAAGATCTCTATTCAAAAAGAAGATGGCGCCAAGTCCAATATTTAGCAGATCAGTTTTGGAAACGTTGGTCGAAAGAATACCTTCCACTTCTTCAAACAAGATCAAAGTGGCATCGTGAGCGGAGAAATTTGAGCGTTGGGGATATAGTCCTCCTGGTAGACGACACTTGTTCACGAAATGCATGGCCGCTAGCCCGAATCATTGAAACCTTTCCTAACAGTGACGGATATGTCAGAAGAGTCAAGGTGAAAACCAAGGGTGGAGTCCTGATGCGACCCATCGACAAGTGTGTGCTGCTAGAAGCTGACCAGGAGAAAACTCAGTGACTTGAATGTTCAAACTTGAATCAAGATTAGTTCAGGACTACGATTGGAACCATTTAGGGTTTAGTTAGTAAACACGACGCTACCGGCAACTGCGTGTATTTACTGGGGCCGGAATGTAGGTTCCAAGCGGACATTTCGTGAATTTTACATTACAGAACTCTTAGTTGTTACCAGGCCGAACGAGTGATCTTGTCCAGCCATGTTTGTGATGATTTTGTTTCGAAGATTGCGAGTGTAAATCGCTTGTCATCCTATGGATTTTGACGAACATTTCCAGTTATTTTAAGAAGGAACCCTCAGATTGTTTGTAAGTGTTCGATATTTCGGTTTATTTGGACTTTGTATGCTTTCATTTTGCCTTTATTTGCTTCGCGTTTGCAAGCTTCGATTGTGTAATTTTGCTTTCAGAAACATATCTGTATGCCGTATACTTTGATGAACCTGGATTAAAGACTTTGAAAATTACCAATCG
>JAHPZR010000009.1:7500-10501 GCA_019787425.1 Platygyra sinensis | reverse complement strand
TAGAGTGACGCTTATTAGTATGCAGGAAGGCACTTTATTAATATGCAGGAAGACAGGGAAGGCAGGGGAAGGCATCAACAAGGCTTAAAAAACATCATACATAACTACTTGAGAGGTTACCCAGAGAATCTGCTAAACAAAGTTCTCTCAGAGGTGAAATTCGAAGAGAGAAAGTCGCCACTCCTACAAAAGATTAGAACGCACAATAGAATTCTTCCTTTTGTCCGGCACAATACCACCCAGCGGTGACAAACCTAAAGAATGTCTTAATGACCAAACGGCATTTAATACAGAATCACCCTTTACTGAGTGAAATATACAAAGGTCCTGCGCAGAGTGACGGGAAGTCCGTGAATCGCGGACTTCCCGTGTTGGGCCTAACTAGAGGTCGCGATTCTTGGTGCTGACCAAAGGAGCGCTGCCTCTGGGGACGAGAATGGGCTTCGACCCATCAGAGCCCTGGGTATGAGATTACAATTTTTAAAAATTGTTATTTTTTTTGTGAGGAGTGGGGAAGGGGGGGGGGGGGGGGGTGGAGAAGGGGGCTGTCGAGCATCTCGCACGTAAGAACCATAATAAAACTGAAAAATGAATTATAAATTTCTGTATCATATACCGAATACCTAAAATTCAGGAAAACACTAAATACTTTATACCCGAATTTTGACGAAAAAATACCATATACCTGAAATAAAAAAGGCCCAAGATACCGTATACCCAAAACCCCTGGCCGGGCCTGACGTATGTATAAAATATATATTGGGGACATAATAGTGCGCCATACATGACGTCCCTACCAAGAGCTCTGGTCCGACCATTCTCGTCTCCAGAGCAACGAGGCTCTGGGAACGAGGCTCTGTGGTCCGACCGGTCGGACCCGATTTTTCTGAGCATGTGCAGAGTATTCGTGTCGCGTCAACCAATCAGATTTGCTGGATTTGACGGGAAGTCCGTGAATCACGGACTTCCGTGTTGGACGAAACAGCTGAGCTCTCCACAGCGGTCAACTGAGTGCGCATGCTTAAGCCACGCGGGCGCGATAGAGCGTGCGTGGGAATTAGTCTGCTTGCAGGCGGTTTGTTCTCTAAGGGTCACTTAGACGCCCGGGCTTAGACGAGTGTTTAGTCATCGCGAACGCAAAAGAGCGGTATGGCAGTATGGCCGAGTAGGGAAGAAGGCGAGACGAGAAAAAACCGTCTGCGGACTCTTTTTAACTTTTCGAACCCTCCGTCAGCCCAACAACGGAGTACCTGATTGGTCAATATGTGCCCGATGACAGATAGTTGTCAGAAGGGTAAATAAAGCATCATAAGTTTTGCGTGAGGCATAACAAAGACAAACGATGTAAGTCATGCAATGGCAAATCATCCCCCGATCATGAAGACGCGATCGTTTCGGAGTAGCTTAACTGTTGAAAACCAGTTCTTTTAAGCTGAACAGAAACAAGCTGGTGTCGGTGTCCTAAAATACAGACGCTTGACTCTCTGGTTCTGCAGTAGGAGTCTTAGTTTTTCTCCGGACGTTGATGATTTCGATTTACGCTTCCAGCGTTGTCGAGTCTCGCAATCATCGGAAGTTGCTTCAACATGGGCTTCGACGAATTAAGTTAGCCTTTAAGAAAGGGAGTAGCTCAACGGCGTTCCAAATTTTTAACGCATACCTCGCACAGGCTCTTGAGGAAAAACTTGAATTGGAAACGGGATCAGAAGTCCAAGATCTTCAGATAATAGTTAGTCCAATGTGTTGAATTCTGTCGTCCTATAAACGGATCACCTTCAAAGTCAACAGGAATCCCCAGAGCACAAGGCGTCTTCGGTTTAACTACAGAAGCGAGCTTCTTAGGCTCTGCTTGCGAAATCCGCCCGATAAAAGTATTTGGTCTTTCGTTAACATAACGCAAGAGTTTTGAGCAACGGTTCGTGATACTCCCGGAAGAAAAATTGATTTCAATTAGTTAATTAGATTATTTTGACAGGTGCGAATGTCCTCAAAAACATGAGAAGAGTCTGCAGTCTGTTTTTCTTCTCGTGCGTGCCGCGCCCATGTCTCGTCCCATTCTCCTTTAGGCTAAATAGTTGTACCGTTGCAGTTATGTCCTCTGTGGCAGACATGTCCTCTGACGTAATGTGAAATACTGAGCCAATCATATCATGCATTCTTGGGCCATCGTAATTTGATCAAAAATAAGACACAAACAGCAGTGATAAACATATTGAACTTGTTCATTTTGACTTGACGTTTCGTATGTACTCTACATACATTTTCAAAAGTAACCGTTGAAATTTAAAACAGCTATTTATATATAACAAAGCGGGTGAGGGGACTGGAACCTAGATTAAGCAAATACTTAACAGTAAAATATAAAATATATACATATAAAATAACAGATTAATAAAGCATCAGCTTTTCACTTCCGACGTTGACGTTGAAAGCTGGTTGAAGTTCTTGAATAAATAACGTCTCTTTTATCTTACAATGATAGTCTGTTTTGCCCTTCGCTAAAATATCAAAATGATCCCACTTGATGTTATGTCCAGTGGCCTTGACGTGGTCAGCAATGGCTGACGCATTGTCATTTTAAGCGAGGGCCTTAAAATGTTCGGTTTTTCTATCGTGAAGCCGTCGTTTAGTTTTGCCGATGTAAAAACCATTACAATCCCAGCAATTTGCTCTGTAAATAACTCTGGATCGTTGTGAACGATTAATACGGTCCTTGTAAGGAAAGAAAGATTTTATACATCGAATGCTCTGAAAAACAATCTTAAGGTTAACACAAGAGTAGAATTTGAACACACAAGATTTCAGGCGTTTAGCGACTTGGTTGCTTTGCAAACCTAAGTAGGGAAGTAGGACAATGACATCTTTCTTGGGAACAGTAGACACAGGGTTGCTATGCTGGTGTTGTCTGTTTCTATCATATCAACGATGTTTTGAACAAAAACAGACAACACCAGCATAGCAACCCTGTGTCTACTGTTCCCAAGAAAGATGTCATTGTCCT
>JAHPZR010000008.1:60000-63213 GCA_019787425.1 Platygyra sinensis | reverse complement strand
CCCACCCTCTCTGCGGTGCCTGCATCTAAACTGCACCAGACAAATCCGCGCTAGACTCACAAGGCTAGGAACTAATATAATCACTAAATGAGATATCAAATGATATTTCAGGCCATTTACCTTGCAAAGACGAGTTCCATAAACGTGGCAAATTCAGTTGCAGACTTGTGGCGTATTTTGCTGGCCAGACGTTTGCGTTACCCTGAAGTTTTCGGTTTGTTGTTCACTGAGTTTGTTATTCAACAAACTTGAGGTATTTCTTCTTTCCCTGAAGCTTGGAAATTAATCAAACTCTCAACTTAGCGTTTAAGAGAGACACCTGTAAAACGTCGTTTCACGAAGGAACCGTTTCGCACGTGCGGCAAATCTTGAATAATTAATTTCCGAGGAATGGTTACGAAGAGGTTGAGGGGAGGGACCACGGGATAGGGTGGGGACTTTGATCAGAAACAAAAATTTGGAGTCAAACTTCCTAACCCTTGGGATAAAATTTCAATTCAAAGTTCCCCACCTTGGAAAAGGTTTTGAGTTCAAAGTTAACCACCAGACTGAGAATTTCAATCCATCAAAGTCCTCACCCTATCCCGTGGTCCCCCCCCCCCCCACCCCCCCCCCCCCCCACCCCTCGTAACCATTCCTCGAAAATTAATTTATTCAAGATGTGCTTGCATTTGACAAGACTTTCATTGATCGTGCTGCTCCAGTGACAGGCAGCGGGGAGGCTCTGCACTCGTTATAAAATATTTAAATACTAATAAAGCCTCGAAAACAAGCTTCAATTTGATTTGTTTCATTACATGTAATAATTTTCACTGATCAGCTGATGAATTCATAAACCCCAAAATATTACCACTCCCTATTCTAGAGTCAACATGCATAATAATTCCAGTTTTTTTATAGAATCTAAAAATTTCAATGAAGAACGTTAAAGTTTATCTCGGTTCTTTCTTCAAGTTATCCACGGCTCTCTTACTGTAGTTTCATGTGATACGCTATACCTGTTGATACGCTATACCTGTAACTGCTGCGCTTGATTAACCAAGAGGGTCTGAATGGGGTTAACCGACTAGCGACAAGAGTACTGACTACCGACAAAACGAGGAAAAAATTACCGACTATCGACAAATAAAATCTAACCGACAACCGACATGACCTGACGTCATAGGGATAAAAAACAGAATTTTGAATTTATTCTGGGTCAGGAAATGTCCAGATCTTTTGCTGGGCTCTGTTTCACCAGACGTAACCACATTAAATGCAGATTTAGTCAACTGTAGAATTTTATGTCTTCAAATTACTCAAGCCCCGGGATCCTTCTTTCCGGGGAGCCGAGGGGGCTCATTTCTAGAAGACCGCGCGGCTTGTGTAATTAGGGAGCTTAAGCATGCGCGTTTTTGAGAGGCGGACGGGCAACTGGAAGAAAACATTTCCCTTCCTAAGACCGTATTGTCTCCCACATTTTTCTGCTATTTATCTCTAATGAAGAAAAGATACTTAGTATTCTGAATGTGGTTGTGTGAGGGCAAGTTAAAAGTGAAAAGAACTCACCTCCGGTTACCGTTCGTGTCTCAAAAACATGCGTGCTTAAGCTCCCTATTAGAAGCATTTGTGGGCATCTTGGGAAACATAAAGACTTCCGTAGCTAACAAAATTACGTTTCCCAGGGGCTAGAGTTGTCTAATTTGGCTCTCTAGCTTGATTTACTTCGATGCCCTCTAATCAACGGGAAAACAAATTCAGATCTAGAATAAAAGCTTTCGTCATTTTAACGGTATGCTAGATCTGCAAACAATGATTACAGAAGCAATAGGCCACAGTACACTTTCTATGGGTTTATAGGGGTAATAACCCTCGCGGGATGTTTGGGAGAACTCGACAAAAGTTTGTAAATCAGAAGACGCGCGATTTTTCCATAAGTTTACTGGCACAATAAACTATAGCTGATTAAACAATCAGAGCGCTCGCATTGATTTTGTTATGGTCTGGATAAAAGTAGTGATGAAGTTAATTTTAAGAAAAACACGACACTCCTGAGTTTTACAGACATGTTTCGGCAATTGCCTCTGCCATCTTCAGTGTGAAATGAACAATAAATTCCAGTGAAATAAAAATACTAGAGAAATTACAATAATAGTAGCAATAATTAAGACTAGGGCAATAGTAATTCAAACAATAGACCAATTTCGATATATTAAAATCAGTTAAAATTCACCATAAAGCAATAGACCTCAGTGCGAGGCTCTGGGGAATAACTACAGAGTTTGTGGGATTTATTCACCAGAGCCTCGTTTTGAGGTCTATTGTGTTAGGCTGAATTTTAATATATCGAAACTAGTCTATTACACAGAAAGTTTTAAATTAGCATGTTTGACCTGTGCGTTAAGTGTCGCTTTGTCCCAAAGTACGTGCAACGCCTCTTTGAACTGATGTTAAGAGCAAACCGCGAGGATGCCTGATCGATGATGGCAAAATTGTCACGGGAGCATGCAGAGCAATATACTGACGAGCTCTCCAGGTGTTTGAAAATGTGTGAGGCCCTGTCCGTTTCCAAGTGTTCCATTACACGTGTGTTGAAGACCATTGAAATGTCGGGTGGTCTCACCGACATAGCAGGCTGCACAGCCTGCACACGATTTTGTTATTATATAAAAGTGAAAGAGACGATCGCGTTGCGAAAAAAACAGAGTTATTGAGGTTTAAGTGTAATCAAGTAATCAATTATTACAAGTTTTACACCTCGACTGAAGTTTAAAGTCTTAAAACTGCGCAAATTACATAACCAAAAGTGAATAGTTAACTTGCATTATAAATTATTAACTAAGACTTACTGACAACCGACAAAGGTCGAAAATTTTAATCGACAACCGACAAAGTTATGAAATTTTAACCGACAACCGACATGTGGAGACCCCCATTCGGACCCTCAACCAAGCATCATAAAAAGACAAAAGAATAGCATAAATTTGCAATTACATGAAAAAAAATTCGGTGAGACCTTGGAATGGAAATTATTAAAGTTACGGATATTGCATTCCAGGAAAAAGTAAAATGGAACAGAACTTCCCGGTACCTCGCGAAGTTCTTTTTTTCATTCGCTACTGGGAACAACCAAATATTCAAACATAAATTTTTGGTCGGAAAAAAGAGACATTCCCCTGCCGTTTCTTTCTCGCAGTCTTGGAGTTTGAAACTTTCATTAGCTGTTTACTCATC
>JAHPZR010000008.1:5000-55000 GCA_019787425.1 Platygyra sinensis | reverse complement strand
AGAATACGTAATGAAAGAAAATACCCCCACTAATTCACCTGGGATGCTAGCTTTCTACATGCCAACTCAATCTCTCAAAATGGCGACAAAACATCTCCAGCAAGCGCCGTTTCAGGTGTTCAACCAATGTGCGTTCAACAATGCGTTTTCAGATTCTTCAGTCGAGGAAAAGGCGAGGAATAATTGACTCGGACTTGGACTAAACAAGTTTTTCAAGTTTTCTTCGATTCTTGAGAGACGGTGAGCTGTTTCCTCAATGGTTCAGTTAAATTCTCTTGTTGTTTAAACCAAGCTGTAAAACGTACACGTATTTAGAGAGGTAAGTTTGGAGATATTAATAAGGCATCTGAAATATAAGGGTGTCGGGCATATAGGAATGTCTGTTTTAAGAGTTGATAGTAAATCCAAGTTTCTCTCTACAAATATATGCTGTTGCCATTCCAAGGCAGGCCTCTTTGCTACGTATTTTCATCTTTTGAAGTTGGACACTCTCCTAAGCGGACAGCTCTACTAACGACCGCCTTCACAAAACCCTGTTTGAACACTCATACAAACTCTGTATTGACTTATTCCCACCAACAAAAAGTCCCTCGTTTGTACTACGAACCTTCTAGCTACTGTACTTAGCTAGCGCTCACCCATATTACATTTGAAAGAAAATTACGGATTTACTACTTTGTGGTGAAAAAGTTTCTCATTTTCATCATTCCCCCCTTAAATACTTAGTTATCACATACCCATAACAACGGGACTCAATTACGGATTTTTTACTTTGTGTGAAAACGTCTATGATTTCAATCATTTGCCCTGTACATACTGTACTTAACTAGCGCTCCCTGTAAAAGCTGGGTCCGTTTACATTTGAAAGACAATTCACAACTTGCACAATACCATAATGCACCTCTTTAACCCCCAAAATTTTGCATACTCATTGTTTGCAGACATGAACATGTCCCAAGAGTAATCTAAAACAATGCCTATGCAAACTTTTGGGGGGTAAAAGAGGTGTATTGTGGGATTTGTGCAAGTAGAGAATAACGAATTTTTTCCTTTGTGCGAAAAGTTTCTCATTTCAGTCATTCCCCCATAAAAACGGGGCCATTTACATATGAAAGACAGTTTCGGATGTTTTACTTTGTGTGAAATAGTCTCTCATTTCAATCATTCGCGCTCTATAAACTACGTTAGTGAGTAAAAATAACAAACAAACTGCGGTTATAAACATAACGAGACAACGTATGTTGTAAAAACTTTCATTTAAGAACTTGACGTTTCGTATGTTCCAACATACATCTTCAGAACTAACGGTTACCTAAACTACAATAAATTTAAACACGAAGGCTAATACCAAATAAGGAAAGCAATGATATCGAAAGAGCAAATGAAAATAAACAGACCTAGTTAAGTCTGCTGGAAAAATACAAGTGGCTAGTAGAGAAGAAGTTTCTCACTGCCGGCCAACATTTTCATTAAGCGCTGGTTTCAAATCGCGAATCAATAAGGTTTCCTTAATTTTACAGTGTATATCAGACTGTCCAGTAGCTAAAATGTCAAAGTGATCCCATTTAATCTTGTGGCCTGTTAGGGCCATGTGGTCAGCAATGGCAGAGGAATGGCTGTTACTCGTCAGCGCCTTGAAATGTTCCGTTTTCCTGTCATGTAATCTACGTTTTGTTTTCCCAATATAGCAATCATCACAATCCCAGCAGCTAGCCTTATAAACGACTTTAGACTTAAGGGAGCGGCTGAGTCTGTCTTTATAGGGGAAAAACGACTCAATGCGGCGAGTGTTTCTGAAAATAATCTTAGGCTTAAAACAACCATAGAACTTCTAAATACATGACTTAAGCTGTTGAGTAACAATTTTACTTTGAATACCTAGATAGGGTAAAACAATGAAAATTTCTCTTTTGGGCACTGTAATGATATCCTCAGGTTTGTTTCGGTGTTTATTGACTACATCGTTCATGTTATATGAAAAAATGCCAGATAAGTTGTCTAGACAACATTAACGTCTAAGACGTTAAAAGCCGTCTAGCATGAAAACGAGACGTATTTGAGTACGCGGCCTAACAAAGAAAAAATACTTTTTTCTACAAAAAAGGCTGGGTTCTACACTCGGACGACACTGGAAACAAGCAACTTTTAGCGCGTCAACATACAATCAAATCTACTAGATTGCAACATGGCAGGCAGTTAAGGGCGTCACGTTTTTATACTAGACAGGTTTAACGTCTCAAACGATAAAGGCGACTGATAAGAGCGTCGTTTAGACGCTCTTAAAAGAAGACGTTTAAGTAGACAGACGTTAAAGGCGTCTTCCTTATTTTTCTTTTTTATACTAGAAGTTAAAGCCGTCTTGAGACAGCTTTAGCGTCCGAGACGACATTAACGTCCCTAGCATAAAATCGGCCATTGGCAGAGAGCAGGCCAATTTATGAGTAACCGTACGAATGCGGTTGTGATCAAGGATTTACACTACTTTTGATTTAAACTCGTAGTGGAAATCCTTAAAAAATTATCATTGCACTCCTATTTATACGAATATCTATACTAAATAGCATTGTAAGAAGGCCTGTTTGAAGGTTGTAACATATATGATCCACCAGGCTCCTCTCTTGGCCAATATGGATCACTCAGCAATGACACTTCGAACATAGTGACGAGAATATTTAACATTCAAGGGCAAACAAAATTACAGAATGTCGATAACCTGTCATTTGTGCCAAAATGTTATTGAGCCAAAAAAATCAGGTGTTCATGTTTTTGAAATAGCCCCAAGAGAGACTAAATGTCAATAGGCTCATCATAAAGGTGTAGGACTAATGAAAGTACAGGAATGAATAGCCACTCTTCTAAGTATTGTTGTGGGTTGTTTTTATTCCTTGTTCCGTGTTTGATCTCGAGATCTTTTCATCTTCAAATAATGGCACTTATTAACGGGCATGGTTTAGTAATTGCCTTTGATCTGGGTTGTTTTTATTCCTTGTTTCACGTTTGATCTCGTGATCTATTCATCTTTAAATAATGGTACTTCACGGGTGTGGATTAGTAATTGCCTTTGATCTGGGTTGTTTTTATTCCTTGTTTCACGTTTGATCTCGTGATCTATTCATCTTTAAATAATGGTACTTCACGGGTGTGGCGTGATTAGTAATTGCCTTTGATCTGGGTTGTTTTTATTCCTTGTTTCACGTTTGATCTCGTGATCTATTCATCTTTAAATAATGGTACTCTATTCCCCGTTCCCTGTTTTAGAACTAGCCATTAGGTAATAGCCTTTGATCTGGGTTGTTTTTATTCCTTGTTTGAATGCTGTGCTAAGGAAGTTACCTCTGTTATAATCCATATTTAGAATATTTTTAGTTCTTTCCTTTCGTGATCCAGGGAAACTAATTATTTAGTCGGCGCGTTGTTTTTTTTGTTTGTTTTTTTTACAGCTACGTTATCAGAAACATTCTTCTAAAACGCTCAGGATTCCATTGAAAACACAAATGGTGGTGTCGCTTGAGAGGTCACTTGATTTCCTCACGTAACCGTTCACTTTTACTACTGAAGTATTGCCCTTGTAATAATAGGCTGGCAAGGCGTTAAGACAGCAAATCGAATAAACTGATCAGGATAGTTTTGTTAAGTAATCTGTTTTAAAATATCACAGCTATTTATCCGTTCTTTTACTGAAAGCTTTCGGTGTAACTTAAATAACAAAATAACTCGGTGTAACTAGGTGTAACAAAGCTTTTGTCTTAAGAAGCGGATCGGCAAATTCCAAGGTATTAAAGGTCGTCTGGCTTAAAATTTTCGCCGCCGCTTAGATCATGCAATCGCTGACAAACAACTCAAAATATATCATTACCACTGCCAAACTTTAGGCAAGGAAGAGACTTTCTCATCGAAATGGCCATGACAGACCAACATGGTCGTTGGAAAAAAGGAGTGAAAGTAAAAAGGATATGAAGTTGACTTTTGGACAAATAAACCGCTATTAAATTTTATTTTGTATAAAAGACTGCCTCCCTTAAAACTAGCCATCACAAAGACTGTTCCATTAATCATTGTAATTGCTAAGAGATGATTCAACATTTTTTCCGTGCGGAAGCGAAGCGGAGCAGAGGAATTTTAAGCATGCAGCTCAGTGACAGTTTGATTCCTCGTTATGATTATTTAAACGTCGCTTTCGATTTATTTAATCACTCACATCTCAGAGGCCAAACCTAAACAACGGTAACCAACACCTTCTTGTTCACTTGTTCGCTTTTCAATTCTTTTTCGTTCGTAAAAAGTGACATAATTAAGCATATTCTGTATCTTTTTTTAAGGTGGCAACGACTTTCTTTGTATTTGATTTGACTAACTGGAAACAGGTATGTTCTTGGCTAGACTTCAAACTGTAAGGAAAACAAACATTTTAAGCAATTATTGTATTACAGAATTTCATATATCTTCAAAGGTAATTTAGGCTAATAGGTTTTACGGCTTTTTAAACTTCGTGAATGAAAACGAAGAGTGTTTACTATGTATTTCTCAAAGTTAAAGAAACAACATTTTTTCGTACATCAGTTTCTGGGAGCGCTTGACATAGAGCTACGAACGCGTTTGTCGTAAAACATATACTTATCTCGTGATTTTTAGCCCATTCAGAAGTTAAAGTGTCGGGAAAAGTGTTTATGTAAATGCTCGTTTGCTTTCAGCACAGATAATCAGTCGCCTAGATAGCCAAAGTAAGTTCCAGAGGTACCGCGGATGTACACCAACATGGCGGCTCCATACTGGGCTAGATGTAGATTTGTTCAAAATATTTCGAGGAATATCTTGAGGTTTGAGAAAACGCACAGACTTAAAAATTAGAGAAGTGTAATCTTTATTAATCTCCTATAACAGCACAATGGTTTTCGAATAATTTTGTGTGTGTGCGAAGCTCGCATTTAAGTTGGCAGCAAAACTTTGTCTGTCTTTCAAAATCACGTGATCGAAAGGAATTTTAGTGAGATGACAGGACACTGTGGACGAGAAGATTGATTGCTAGCAGTTGGCTTTTGCGAGTGGATTTTCTGCCTTCTTCGTGTTGGCTACTTCACTTTTCTGTACCATTTATCAGCTTCAGATCCTTTTTTTAATTTTCCCAGCTTTCAGTTGCCAAGGTAGGTTTTTGCTTTTATAGTTCGTTTTGAGATGCGCGCGTAGTCTGTTTGTATGTATCGAAAATCCATCTTCGCATCCTTCGTAATTTCGCAGTTTAACTTATGCTTTATTGCATGTCTTTTTTCATTTATCGAAAATACGGCTTCCTATAATTTCGTGTAGGCTTTGAAATCATTGATTGCAGTTGTACTGTTTATTGATAACTTCCTTTCGTCATTTCTTCATGTGTCCCTATCGGGAGTTAATTTTCTCACACAAGCTAACATATCAGGATCAAGACTAGACTGGGCTTGTGGGTTAATGCAGGTCTCACAGGGGCTAGTACACCTTCGCAAGCTAAAATTCATCGGCCTGAATGTTCGGCACAGGTTACAGCGAAAAGAGTCATTGTTCTTTCAAAAGCCAGCATCTCGCTATACGCTAGCCAACATTTCTGACATCGACTTGAAGTGACTGATATGAAGGCAGCACTAACTTCTAAGTGAGACATGTTAGGGATTGTCAGAAACTCTCAGAAACTGAAAAGACTGTATTGCACTTGCATTGTACTTGCATTGTTAGAAATACACCTGACCAGTTTTTTTTTTTTTTTCAGTCATCCTGTTGTTGCCTTTTTCTAGATTAAAAGTTAGTATTGCGAAACTCGGTTCAACGAGGATCGGCTTTTATAACCTTTTCATACCGGCTGAATGCAAAAGATGCATGCTTAATCGCGTTTAAGGATCAGTTCTGGAATACATGTACGATGAGCGTGACGCCAATTACGGACAACGATGTCGTATTGTGGAAAGTTTGCTACAACTCCCAGAGCCAAGACGTTTTACTGAAATTTTCATGCCAAAATTGTAACAAGTTGTTACACAATACAAAATGTGGAATGAAGGGATGCTTTGCTGGTCACAAATGATGGACTACAATGAGTATATTCCATCACTTTTAAGGCAAATGAAAGAAACGGATGAAAATCTATACCTACAATTTTTGATGTGCCTGTTTCTACCGTCATTTTCTACAAATTACTGCCTGCATGAAATGGACTCGCACCCCAACAAAACGTAACGCTCTAAATGTAAACACTATCTAAAATTACTTGCAACTGAGTGGCTATCAGAATAACAACAATCCCGGCCAAAAGTAGTTGGGACATTTGAGCTGTATCACGCATGCCCCATCCCCCCTATTCAATGTTTGAGAATTTATTCCATCAAAAAGGGAAAAAATCACCTGATTATCAACATTGAAAGTGGGAGGAGGGGAGAACTTACTTTGTATCCCAGCTATTTTGTCTGGGATTGTAGCTTGTTTGTTTTAACGAATACTTGCCACAACCACAACCACAGTTCAAGATTAGATTACCGCTCCAAATACCTAAAATACTATTTTCTAATTAAAATTTCTTAAATTACTCAGATTGTGATGAGGTTAAAGAGCTTGCCTTTGAAAAGTGTTTCAAAGTTATTAAAATATTTATTGACAATGTTACGTGCTTTAATGTAATAAGGTCAACAAGAGTCAATTCATGTCTCACAGGTTCCTGCAGGTTCTTGTTTTCAGCATCTGGTTTTCTTTACAAGATCTTATCAACTTAAGTGAAACACAAAGAGGAAAACAGAGACAGCTTACAACATCACACTCAAAAACCTACCGTGACAGTGAAAACACAAAACTATAACAATATTAAAGTGAAGAGTGATCATCGCAGTTAATTTCCAATTTAAGCAATTGGAAAGAAGAAGCCTGAAAAAAATCAGGGCTTCAAGCTTGAAGCCCTGATTTTTTTCAGGCTTCTTCTTTCCAATTGCTTAAATTGGAAATTTACTGCGATGATCTCTCTTCACTTTCATCTACTACCGCAGTACAAATATGAATTATTTCATATATACTTCATATAACAATATTATCTGATAATTTCCAGGTCAAATGTATATCATTCTTTGTAAGACTCTGTCTTTCTCCTCACAACCCCTTCTCCTGCAAATTTAATCAGTGAATTTTCCCTCGCTCTTATCTCATGCTCTCATAAGTAAAACAGGTGATAAATCAGCGTTATGGGGTCACCCTTCCGTTCGGTAACGTCTCCTTATTTACAGCATATTAATATTCACATGAATATTTATTTTTAGAACTACCCAAATCGCTGAAATTGGTACCCTATACCCAGGGATTTGATGTAGCACGATATTCTTATTTAGCATATAATAACGCAAAGACCTTCATTGATGTTAAAAAGCTCCCTTCCTCGTAAGGTCTTTCACAACTGAAAATATTTGTTGTCAAAAGAGGGGCAACACTGCGACAAGGGTCCAGAGTGGCGTAACAGCGGCGCTAACGGACTCGCGTGAGCAGACTACCTATTGTCTAAACACACTAACAAATACAGGCTGCGTTACAGGCGTAAACAGGGAAGGAGTAGGAATCATGTGGCAAAAAACGCGAGGAAGTAGGGTATGGAACACCACCCTACCCCGTTAAAGAAGCCCGTTTCCAATAAGCAACCCAGTTTAATTTCCTCAACCCGTAAAATTCAAAAAAGCAAGAGGGACGTTGCGCAAACATAAGTACGCAGTGCGGACCTATTTCTTTATTGCGTCAGGATTGCGTGAGTGCAATCCAAGAATTGTTTTACTGGGGTCAACCTACAACATTAGTTTGTGCGATAATTCGCTACGTGGGTTTCATTCTTAACAAGATACATAACTCTGTTACAAGAAAATAACGAGAGAATATCGTTTAGTTCGAGATTTTAACTTTATTATACTTTACGAAGTTTCTCACAGCGTTTTGCTTCGAACAGTTACATTCGTAAACAACAGAAACAAACTCTATAGTGACTCTATAACCTTTCTGCTCAGAAGTTCTGACTTCGTGATGTGATCCTACTTGGTTCACGATCACGTCTAAAAATACGATGACGCTTCTGAAGATGCTTTTTATTAAGTTGAAGAGTTGTATTTGATAGCACCGATTCTTGATAAATTCACTCAAAATGCTCGCTTGCAAATTGATCTCTCGTAAGCCTTACAGACCGACCCGTTCCGAAAACGCCTTGTGTTGGTTTACAGCGAACGGTGTGTTCGTTTGTATGTGATTTTATCGCCCTAGAAATCATGGAACCCGAGCTACAATCTTGGACAGTATAAAATGGAACAATAATCCCCCATCCCCCGCAAAGCAATGATGAAGGCGCGAAAGAGCAAAAAACGCGCCATTTTGGCATCATTGAAATGGGGGGTAGGGGTGGTCCAGATGTTCCATTTATTTTGTCCAAGATTGTATGCAGGATTTCAACCTGACAAGACAAAGGGAGCCAGTAATTAGGAACGAATATGTCAACACATTTGTCGGCAATACAAGGAAGTGGTGTATGTCGCAGTCACGCGCGGCAGGGCTCAAGGGTAACGCTGATAATCTAAGTTTAGGTACCACAAGTTAAGTGTATTTTGGTAACAATGAATAAATAAGAGCGTTATTCTAACCCCAACTTTCCAAAGCAGATACTGAGATTAATATAAGGATCCATATTAATGCTCGAAAAGCTCAGTACAAACTGCAATTGGCAAAAAAGAGGAACACCGGACGAAACACTGAGCTTCAATCCCAATTCTAAAGACAACTTCAAATTTCACATTAAGCGATGATCAAGTACAGAACAATTTATCGTATTTCTCAGGAGCTGATTGTCATGTATTCGATTTTAATGCGAATCGAAGCACATGGTTACAGAAACACGCATAAGTGCGCATGCTCACTAATGTCAACTGCTGGCCAAATACACTACAACTCCTCCCCCCTTAGGCCAGTCTTTCACACCCCCTAAGGTCCGAAACTAACTCAATGTTCAATTTGCCATGTTCAACGTTCAAAAAGGCAAAGTCAATGTTCAAAGGTCCAACCGAGCTGGAGGCTTTCGCACCCTGGTAGGGTATCGTTTAACAGGAACAAGTTCAACTTGGCTTGGTGGGGTGCTAACTGAATATTCCGCTGCGGAATTGGCTGACTGATCAACTGTTTCCCTTGAAATAGCCTCGGACTGCTCACTTGGGTCAGCTACTTGGTCGCCTTGGTTCTCGATTATGGTCGGAGATGGCACAGGGTGGAAAACTGGCGAATGGTCGGTGACAGGAACATTACAAGCCTTGAGTTGATCTGTGTGTCGACGCCAAATAAGGTTAGGCTCAATCTCCACTTCATAAGACAGGGGTCCTAGTTGTGTACGGACAGTACCTGGTACCCACTTCGAGTGTCCAGAGTAGTTTCGTGCAATCACTCTTTGGCCAATGGAAAAATGACGCGTTCCAGAACCACCCTTGGCGACAGACTGGTCTATCTGGCGGTTGTTTACCTGAATGCTGAGATCTGGTTTTAACAGGTCCAGTCGAGTGCGTAATCTTCTTCCCAAAAACAACTGGGATGGAGGCTCTCCTGTGGTCGAGTGTGGAGCATTTCTGTAAGCTAGCAGAAACTTTGCCAACTTAATGTTCAAAGATTTCACTTCCGTCTCACTCTTCATTCCATTTTTGAAGCTCTCAACACAACGTTCTGCTAAGCCGTTTGTGGCAGGATGATAGGGGGCTGAAGTGATGTGTTTGATCCCGTTTCTCTTTAGGAATTGCTCAAACTCTTCTGATTTTAGCTGCGGCCCATTGTCGCTCACTAACTGGGCTGGCACTCCATACCTGGCAAATAACATCTGTAGGGTTTCAATGGTCTTCTCTGAAGTGGTAGAACTCATTCTATCTACCTCTAGCCATCTTGAATGTGCATCCACTACCACCAAAAACATGCTGTTAAGGAACGGTCCTGCAAAATCAATATGAATTCGTTGCCACGGCAACGAAGGCCATTCCCATGGGTGCACTGGTACTGTACTAGGCTCTCTCTGTGTTAGTTGGCAGCCTGGGCAGGACTTAGCAGTCAGTTCAATTTCCTTGTCGATACCGGGCCACCAGATATAACTGCGTGCAATGGCTTTCATCTTCACGACTCCCATATGCCCCTGGTGGAGTTCTTTGAGGACTTGTGGGCGCAGCTTGGGAGGTATTATGACTCTTATCCCCCACATTAGACAGCCAGACTGTAATGTGATCTCATCTCTACGCGTAAAGAAGGGGTTGAGTTCAGGATTCTGGTTGTATGGCCATCCTTTACTGGTCATTTCATACACTTGACAGGATCTCGCTGCGTTTCTCGCCGGACGTTGTCCACAGTGACTGGTAATGGATCAAGCTGCATCAAATTGAAAACCCCCACTGGGTCTACCACTTCTTCGTTTCTGATTTCTCTTTCAAGAGGAAGACGGGAAAGACCATCTGCATTACTGTGAACCTTAGTGTTCCTGTATTCAATTATGTGATCATAGCCGGCTAGGAACAAGGCATAACGTTGAAGTCGAGCTGCAGTGACAATAGGAATGCTTTTACGCGGATGAAAGATTGACGTTAATGGCTGATGATCTGTAAACAGGGTGAACGAGCGCCCAAACAAATATACATGAAACTTCTTGACCCCTCAGACTATTGACAAGGCTTCTTTGTCAATCTGTGCATGCTTTTGCTCAGTTTTTTGTGAGTGTCCTTGAAGCAGAAGCTATGGGTCGCTCGGTACCGTCGGTCATCACGTGGGACAACACTGCCCCAATACCCACAGGGATGCATCACAAGCAAGCCGTAGTGGTAGGCTTGGGTCATAGTGGGTTAGAACTTGCTCTGAAGTGATCATTTCTTGCACCTTTCGGAATGCTTCATCGCATTGTTCTGTCCATTTCCATTTGTGATTCTTCTCCAAGAGCTGATTCAGGGGATGCACTGCTGTTGCCAGGTTAGGCAGGAACCTGTGGTAGTAATTGATTAACCCAAGGAAGGATCTTACTTCAGCTACGTCATTTGGGCGTGGTGCTTTCAAAACTGCTTCTACTTTCTCCGCTGACTTGTGTAGGCCATTGCTGTCGATATCATGTCCACAGTAGGTTATCTTCTCCTTGAAGAACTCGCACTTTGCCTTGTTTGCTCTTAAGCCATGACGTTGGAGCCGTTGCAGGACTTCTTCTAAATTTGCCAGGTGTTCTTCATCATCCCTTCCAGTAATGATCATGTCATTAAGGATGCAACTTGTACCAGATGTTCCTTCCAGCACTTGGTCAATTGTACGCTGCCAGATAGCGGGTGCAGATGTAATGCCGAACACTAGACGATTGTACTGAAACAAGCCCATATGAGTGTTGATAGTGAGATATTTCTTGGAATCTTCTTCCATCTCTAGTTAGTGGTATGCTTGACGAAGGTCACTCTTTGAGAATCTCTTCCCACCGGCAAGCCTTGCAAAGATGTCTTCAATTCGGGGTAAGGGGTACTGCTCAGCTTGTAGCTCCGGGTTCACTGTCACTTTGTAATCGCCGCATATTCTTACTGATCCATCTTTCTTTGGAACGGGTACAATGGGAGTCCCCCACTCACTCCACTCGACTTTCGTGAGAATACCCTCATTCTGAAGTCTTCTCAGTTCCTCTTCAACCTTTGGTCTCAAGGCATATGGCACAGCTCGAGCCTTGTGGAAATGTGCTTGGGCGTCTTCTTTGAGGGTTAGCTTTGCTTTAGCTGATTTGAATGTTCCAAGTTTATCTTCAAAAATATCAGAGTATTTGTCTAGTATGGTGTCCAGACGCTCTTTGGCAGGTAGTGTAGCTTGTGGAACATTCAGTGATTTGATGGCACACCAATCTAAGCATATCTTGTAGAGCCAATCCCTCCCCATCAACACAGGGCCCTTGCCCTTGACGACATACAGATCCAACAGTAATGGTTGCTGGCCTTTGTACTCAACATTTGCCTTGAGCACTCCAACAGGAGTAATGTTCTCCCCAGTGTAAGTTTTCAACAACAATTCAGTTTTCTGTAAGGGTATCTCATTAAATTTCTTCATGTACAGTTCATGTGTGATAATAGACACAGCCGAGCCTGTGTCCAGTTCCATCTTCAGCGGTTTCACATCTACTTTTAAATCTACCCAGATAACATTTCGGCCCGGGTTGCTCACATTGTGTATCTTCAAGCTTAATAAATCTTCATATTCATCGGTCTCACTGTATTCAACAGTGTGGACTTGGGCGTTTGGCGGTGGTGTTTTCAGTGTTTGTTTGGGCTTACCTTGTAGTTTCGAGCGACAGACTTTTGCAATGTGTCCTACCTTCCCACAATGATAACATGTCTAGTCCTTGAATCTGCAATTGTGTGTTGCGTGCGAGTCTCCTCCGCACCGATAACAAGCATTAGCAGTGGGGTTTGGCGGTGGGGAAAGTACTGGGGTTGTTTGGCTGTCGTCTGATATCTTGTCAACTCTAGGCTGTTCTGGGTGAAACTCACTTTGCAATTCCGAAGCATCATGAATGGCTGTTTCCATCGCTACGGCGATTTCTAAAGCCTTGGAATATTTCAGTTTGGCTTCTGAGAGCAAACGCTTTTGTATCTGTACATTGCGAAGGCCACAGACCAACCTGTCTCGTAAGGCTTCGTTAAGGTTTGCGCCAAAATTGCAGTGGGCGCTAGCTTCTTCAGATCGGCCACGTAGGTCAACACGGTTTCACCTTCACGCTGGTTTCGTTTGTAAAAACGAAAACGTTCGGCTATTTCTAATGGCTTAGGACTTAAGTGTTGTTGAAGGGTTGTGACGATCTCCTGGAAGCTCTTCGTAGCTGGTTTTTCTGGTGTCAGAAGATCTCTCAACAAGGCGTACGTTTTGCCGCCAATCAAGCTCAACAAGGTTGGCACTTGGTGGTCGTCATCTATGTCGTTTGCTAAGAAAAACTGTTCCACACGTTCCACATAGGTTTCCCATTTCTCTTGTGTTTCATCAAAACTCTCTATCTTCCCGATCGTGGTCATATTTTCGACGTGTTTCTACGAGTTTATCCTCGTCGCCATTGTCATGTATTCGATTTTAATGCGAATCGAAGCACATGGTTACAGAAACACGCATAAGTGCGCATGCTCACTAATGTCAACTTCTGGCCAAATACACTACAATGATCAATAAAACTATATAGAGAGTCTATGAATATATACCACAAAACATTCATTTCTAGTATTTCTGCAAAAGTAAAAAGATGCGGTTCATGTCTCCCAACGGGAAACTGACCCACTGAGACATTGGGATGGCAAATGCACAATTTTTCGGTACGCCCGACAGGACAAAGTTTGCAGCTGGAGAAAAAAGAGAAACGCTTTCAGGGTTTAATCATAACAAATACAATTTCCTCAAATGTGATTGGTGCATAAACTGTTGTATTTTGCTCTGATTAATTTGCGAAGTTGTAATTGGACAGTTGGTTGTAATCGCGGACAGTTACATGAGCCAGTATGTTAAGTCCTCCTTGCTAAATCCACCAATCACAAAATTGATTACAGTCACTATAGTAACCAATTCATGACACTGGAAGTTTAGTCTTTGGAACTTGAGTTTTTCAAAAGAGGAATAGAGCAAGAATAGAGCTGCTTATGAGAGAACTTTGAAGCAGGATCTCAGTTCTAACTTTTTTAATTGCAAGACATTTAAGGTCGTCTCTTTTAAGAAGAATAGAGTACAATGTATGTGCCTTTTTTCTTTAAATTTTGATATGTTTTCCCACTGAGAAATTTCTATCTCTTGTACTATCCAGAAACAACACCTTATTATCCAATTTCCGCTCTCTTATCTGTCAAGTGATCACTTACGGGAAGTTAAAGTAAAAGCAAATTTCAAACTTTTAGCTCTAAAAGTGGTCGAGGTCGTTTAAGAGAGGTAGTTACATACAAAGGGTTTCAAATATAGTGATTTGACGTGGAAACTTTTAGTATTTTGGAAAACTGGTCGCTGAGGAGAGGTGGTCACTTACAGTAGGTGGTCACATCCGGAGGTTCGATTATATCACAAAAAGAACAACGCCATACAACGCGTCTGATTTTTAAATAGCACCCTAAAGCGTATCTTTATTTTCGTTTCTCTGCTGTTCGTTTGGCATACATCTCCTCTGGGTTACATGGATTCTGTGACAAATAGGTGATTGGCTAGCATGCCGCCTGATAAAAGGATAAAATCCACAACTGGGTACAATGTTCTCTCAGTATCACTTGTGCTTGGTTTACGGGACTGGTGGTTGTATTCTTTTTTGGCAGAATCCATATAACCCAGAGAAGATGTATGCCAAACGAACAGCGGAGAAACGAAAGTAAAGACACGCTTTAGGGTGCTATTTAAAAAAAAAAACAGACTCGTTGTATGGCGTTGTTCTTATTGTGATACAGTTGCACATTGTATATTTATCCTGTCTATTTCCTTTGATTTTTCGCTTTTATGTTATTTTGGGGTTTTTTTTATCGTTTTTCCTTTTTTGACGTTAATCTGGAGTCCAGGGTCCATTCCAGATTTTATACTATGCCACTAAATATAGTGATGAAACGTTCTAGAACTTTGATCATCACTTTGTGGGTTGACATTTTGTGATCCAATCATTCTGAGATTACAAGTCACTGAAATTGTAGACATTTTGGAATGTGGGCAGATCACGTCCTCAAACTGACAGGGGTGTAAATTTCGGATTTTGGTCTCACATAGGGTGTTTTGGGCAAAACACCGGTATATTCAGCCGTGAAGGTCTTTTTTAAGACTTCACGTGCAGAAATAAGAAAAAATATTTACTTTTTCAATTCCTTTTATTTACTCGATTCATGTAATCAAAGTTTAAAATGGTCAAAAGAACATTGGGCCACGTTCAGATTGTCTCCTTTAGGGGTTTAATTCAAACTTTCCGACGAGCATACTGCTCCTTTCATATGCGAGTCCCCCCCCCCCGGGGGGGGGGGTATTTCTTTTGTGGTTCACAAAGTAAGAGTTAGAAGCGACGATAGCGGAACCGCGGTAGAAACAAAAACCGATGGGGAGTGAGAAAAACTTCCCACATTCACCCTCAAGAGTTTGAATGCATGAATTATCCTCGAACGCAGCAAACGACATTCCCGATTGGCCCACAGAATGTCGACCTGTCAGCGGATGTCAGATTCCCAATGTATACAAACTTCAAAGGAGTACCGACCGCTGTAGTGCGGCTTACCTGATTTGTGTTTGCTCAAAAACAAGATTCATGCGAAGTCACGCGTTCTCCGGCGGCTCACTTCGCTCGCTCTCAGAGGCTACCGGTAGGCTTTGATACATTGTGCTAGTAAAAGTAGCATAATATGTTACTGGCAGTGCTCGTATATTTCTAAAATTATTCCAATAACTATACTAGTTTTAGTAAATTATGCTCATTTTAGCAAAAAGTCCAGAAATCATGCATCTACCTTTTACTTTAGATTTGGTTAAAATATCTCAATAGCCATGCAGCAAACAAGTAAATGGCAAACACATTTACTCTTTTGACATATAGAAACTTTAATTTTAAGAGTGCATAATTCATTGTCTGACAGCTATAAAACAATTAACAACGAGCACGCGGACGCCATCTTGGATAACCAAGCTTGTTATGAGCATGCGTTGGATCCTGTGGAAAGAGTCGTGGGTCACTTCCTGTGGGAACATTAAAGTGGCAATAAGCAGACAGAAATTGATTTTGTCGTTCAAATTTTCCTGTGAACACTGATTTCGGGCCAAAAAGGATCAATAAACCAATTATGCTAGCAGTGCTTTTTTCGAAAAACAAGTCAAAACATGGGCTCGTAATGACGAATTATGCCAATAATTATCACAATGTATCAAAGCCTGTAGCTACTGGAACTTACCGTTCAACTCGCCCGGAATATGAAACTCACTAAAACGTTTTCAAAATACAAATTTCTACTCAAGACGTATTTTCTTTGTTTATTTCCGCATAATCCCTTAATAAACTCAAATTGAAACGACTTATGCTGTTATGGGCGGCCTGGCTGAGTCAGTTTGTAGACATTTAGACAAAAAACCTGCAAATCCCAGATGAGCCAGTGCATAATTTTAGAGTATTTTCGCATACATAGCAAATTCTATCCACTTTTTTTATATTGTTCACGAGCATGGTTACTCTGAGTATTCGAGTTTTACAGACTATCTTAAAATCTTCAGATGTCGAATTGCTAACCCGTCACTCTGACGCAATCCCCATTTTTCAAGTTACAAGTAACACATATATGTCTGGATTTATGAAAACGGTGCAAAGAACTGAAGTCGCGCCCTAAGCGGGCGTCTTTTTTTCTCGCCAGAAACTATCTCCAATGGCGACGATTTTACAGACACCCTGGTTTGAGCGTCCGCACTGTAACGTTTTCTTGTTTTTGGTGGTTTACTTTTCTCACGCCTGATTGTCTTTTTTTCTTGCAACACAATAACATTCTAGAAATGTTTATGTTGTTCACGATTTTGTAGGTTGGACAGTGACAAGCGAAAATTTTAAACTGTAAACCTTTTCTCCGACTAATGGTTAAAAGGTTACGATTTTTGCACCCAACGACTACTCTTTTAAACGTTTTAGCCAATACGACACCCATATTTCTGGACATTATTTAAGGAAGACGCGCAAGGTCTGAACCTGTTTGCGTTGTCCCTTTAGTATGAGTTGTGACCACTGTTTTCTTTTGTTTTTCTTTCTTTCAGAGGAAATTAACAGTGACGTCACTATTTCTCCATTTTTTACGTGCAAAAAGCTCAGCTGATCAAACCTAACATGGGATTCTGGGACGTGATAGATCGCGTTGTTGGATATATTCCCGTTATAGGAACCGTGAAAGATACTATCGAAGCAGGCATTGAGGAAGCACAGGGACATCATGCTGAAGCAAAAGAAAAACTGCTTGAAGCAGGAGTAGGTTTAGTCAGTGATATGGTCACTGTAGCAACTTTCGGGACAGGTGCAGAAGTGGCTATAGCAGGAAAGATGGCTGCAGAAGAGGCAATGAAGCAAGCTGCAAAGGGTGCCTTGAAGACTGCTGCGGAGGCAACTTCCCTCGGATTGGGAAAAAACGCTGCTGTTGTTGTAACAGCAGCGGCTGCTGCACGAGCTGCGAGAGGAGAAGCGTCGAGAAGAAATGAGCGAAAACCATTCAGACCACCTCCACCAGTGCCAGAAGAACCACCAAAGAAACCAAAGGATCCCAAACGAGGGCATCATGTCATTAACAATGGGGTTAACAGAATATTCCATGACATAATAGAGACATTTTTTGAAGAGCATAGAGCTAGGATCTTCCTTGGAAATAGCTATCAAGGCCTTGTTGCTGAAGGAATTATAAATGCAGATGAAACCCCCATTCTTATGCGGTCACATGATCAGCCTTTGCCTCGCGACGTCTCAGATGAAATAGAAACAATGGTAGCGTATACTCCGCCTGGGGAGACTCACACTGACACAAACGATGTGATTTTTGGTGCTTCAAAGGTAGGATTGTCAAATGCTGTGAGACACATAATTTTTCATGTATTTACCTCCCTAGAGGAAGCTGGTAGAATGCCGGATTTGAGGGGAGGATTTCTCCATCAAATGCAGTCCATGATCGGTGTGATTGCCTTCATTACCGAGGAACCAACTAGACAGAATGGTATCTACGTGGACAACCAGGCCTTGAGATGGTGGTTGGCTAAAGGGGGTCAGATGGCACGATTTACCAGATGCAGAGATAATGTCAGGGATATGTTTAATTCCTTGGCTGATGTGAGACGACCACCAGACGAGAGGATCGCCTGCATCTGGGGACGAGAGATATTTTACGTCTACAGGAGATTAATTGAAAGGCATAACCTTACTCCGCCGTTGCTATCTATCACCCACAATCCAGTAGCCTTTGTTGAAAGCCGTGAGCAGCTGCCAGACCATACCATCAAGCTAGGGTATCAGAACGACGGAGTTGGAGAGATTTACAGTGCTGTAGCAAAAACCAGCTGGGGTACCATACCAGGAAAGGCGAAGGGCAAAACTTGCTGGTTTCCATATGGTGGGAAAGAGTACACTACCGGGAATTTCGTTTGGCTGACATCAATGCAACCGGTCAAAATGAAGAAAAACGAAGGTCATCCTCCGAAGTTGGCCATAGAATGTGGGTTTCAAGAGGACGGAGCTGGATATCTGTATGCTGCCATTGCTCAGACAAAATGGGGGAAAATTCCTGGGAAAGCAAAAGATTCGACTTGCTGGTATCCTTATGGCGGAAGCGAGTATTATACATCAGATTTTTACTGGCTCGTGAGGGGTACTCCTGAGTGAGAGGATTTCTTACCATTAAAGACTATTGACTTTAAAACAACTATCTATACAACCTACTTATCAGGAAGCTGGACTTATTCTTCGGTAAGACCGACGTTAAAGAACATATAATCGCTTCATAGTAACTTGCTAGTACTGTTGAACCAAACTTTATAAAAGGTTTTGAGCGTTTTCGTTTTTGAAATACCTCGAATTTTGATAGTGGTATCGTTACCTTAATAATAAAATTGTTCGTTTAAAAAATCGCAATTCGGATTCAGAAGGCCTTAAAGTAACATTTTGCTTGCCTTTAAGAAAATTAGTGCTTTTCAAGGGAACAATTATAAGGACAAGTTTAGATATAAGGGTGTACCAAATTAGATGTAGCTGAGAACACGATTTGATTAAGACCGGCGAAACTCCGTTTTCGTCCTTGATTTTTATATACTTTCATCATTTGAAGATTACATACGTTGTACTCGTGTATGATGTATGTTATGTACTGGCATGTTGTTGTCAGGTGATAATTTCCGCGTTATTGATATGTGTAATCAAATGGTGATGAGTGAAATTAGAGAATAATTTCACGCGCGTTCTGTCCAAATCCGTTGTCAGGCAAAATCGTGGCTATTAAGCATTGTTTTGCGTGGTAACGCTACTAACGAGCTCAGAGCAACCACAACGACAACAGTAACGAGAAAACCAAAACAGCAAAACACCCTTTTTGGCGTTTTTCTTTGTTGGCATTACAATGACTAACATGGACTAACGTTGTCAAACTAAATTGGATCGGCAATGTGACCGTAACGTTTAAAATCTCTGGGTCAAACAGCACTTCACTGAAAGGCCCACACGATTGGTTGTGATAACAACAGGATAATCACTTTAGAATAACCCTAACCCTTAACACAAAAGGCAATATTGTTTTAGACGACCACTTAAATTAGAGGTTCTTGTGAGACTACTCGGGTGGGTGGGCCAAACAGCACCTCACGAGATCTTCGCCTTACCAATACCAGTCATAGCGACTTTGATTTCGTCGGAAATACCCATACAAAAGTAGCAATTATGGAACAACAACAAAAAACGAGACGGCGGCAACTCTAACGGTGCTTAGTACTTATAAAGTCTTCCTAAAAAATTAAAATCAATACATGGTCAAGGGAATTAAGGTTATGAGAATTATTAACATATCATCTAAGAGAAACTACTTTGATCTTTCATCAAATTCTCCCAACGTTTTCGTTAAGGAATTGCGGTGAGGAGAACATTTTAGAAATGTCGTATTTCAAGTACGACGAGAATTCCCTGTAGACTTTTAATCGGGAATTTGCTATATAATATCAGATGTGTGCTGATTGTAGGTATAAACCCAGGCAGCTCCAGTTCAGCATGAAAGTTTAATCATTCTGGGCATCCTACTGATGAATAGTTACGACAGATAGATATTTGGAGCTCTGATTTGCATAATCGTCAAAATGGCGGCGAACATAAAGGATTGTATGGAAATTCAGGTGCCGGATAGATTCAAGAAGATAAACACTCGTTGTAAGTTTTAAGGAAATGCATTTTACCTTGACTGACTAAGCTTGGGCTGCCTATGGTATAAATCAAGTATGTCGTTTTATACAGTGGCATGTTAAAGGATATTTGATATTCTACCAACTGTGAAAAGCTAGAATTTCATTATATTTAAAATTTTCGACCAATTTTTGGTCTCTACTAACTTTAAGCTTTTTGCTGTTGTATTCTATTCGTTAAGTGTGATCGTCCCATATGAATATACTGCTTGACTAGATTTTATAAACTTTTCTGTTTTTTTAAACTGAATTAATAGCGTTCTTAAATGTTATCTTTACATATTGATACATTTTGGACTAGTATAAAAATGTGTTTTATGAGTAAACGTTTGAATTTATGACGTTTATGAGAGGCTGATATAAGCCAAATGTTACATGTCACGAGTATACTGCTGGAAATTGATCTATCTTACAAACTTTCAGATATCGTGATGATCGCTCACTAAATATATCATTTTGCTCAGATGCTCGATTTTGCGACAACATCAATGAAAACTCCTTGGCCATTATATTTCTTAAAATCCCTTTAAACACAACCACTAATATCATGGCCAAACGGTATCGATGACGAAAGATCACCGATGGGCCATGAAATCGTTGTCCTATAAGGGGTTAAAGGGCTTGGTTCCACTGTGCTAAAAATGTGGGTTTTTCTGTCTGTTTGTCTGTCGAGAAAGCTCGCGTTTTCACATCCTCGGAGACCCACCCTGAATACGGCGGCTGAGCCCGCAATACAAGCGGCAGTCAAAACTGAGCTGTCCAACCGAAACAACACGACGATAGCGTTTTCTTCGAAGCTAACAAAAATAAAGACGATGCTAAAGTTGCTTTGGCCTCTCCTAATAATTAAATAGAGAATTCTGGGTTCAATTATACTCCTACCTGGCGATGCTCGACGAATTACTATTTTTGGCGCCAAATTAAAAGTTGGAGACATAAAAGGTTTCAAAGTTTTCAACCCCCTTTAGTGAATATTCAATGCAATCTCCAGTAAGGAAAGGTGCTCAATTTCAATGCCTTTCCTGTCAACATTGATGTGGGGACAGTAAAGTTTTTCCGCGTGCTGAATCCTGATTGGTCAATTCAAATTTCCCACGCGCCAGCCCTACGCAAGGCAGGGGCTACCAGCCGGGACGAAGCAACATTTTCGGGCGAAAGTTTACTCCAAGGGCTGAAGAGCCCCTGGGAACTTATTCTTACAGAACCAGTTCCAAAAGAGGTCGAATTCCGTCACTCTGATTGACCAGAAAAATATATTTATTCCCAATCAGCGAGGAGGTCCAACCGGGTAACTCTGTACCTTCTTATCATGTACCAGTCAATTCCAAAACCGCCTATCCCCCGCGCAATCCCTGGGCATTTGACTCGCGTTAAGCTCCGTACATATATGTTATTTGCCGGCTGGGAGGTCCGTATAGTGAAAAACTGTGACCGAGGTCTTGAAAATGCTGCCCGAGGCCGCAGGCCGAGGGCAGCATTTTCAAGCCCGAGGTCACAGTTTTTCACTATACGGACCGACCCTAAGCCGGCAAATAACTTTTTTTTTTTTTTCCTGCGATAATTTGGCTTACAATTGGGTTTACACAACTTTGTTATTGAATTGGTTTACGTGCCGTCTACAAACCATCGTAAAAAATCTAACGAACGAACGAGCGAGTAAACTCAGACACTACCCAAAGAAAGATGTATCAACAGATTTATTTTGAATTGCTTTATGTTAGTTGCATCTAATTCACCAGTTTAGTTCTCCAAAAGTGTTTTCTCGATAGTGAAATTTCGCGCAAAGTTTGACTGAAGTTGCACTACAAGCACAATTTCTATCAGTCGTTGCGAATCACTCGAAATCAGACCTTTTTACCGTAAATTGAAAAGCAGAAAGCGAGGAAATTCGTTAAGTATATTCTGCAGAATTTCTCTTAAATACAGCAACTATCAGAGAGGCTAAACTCTACTGCATTTGACTTCTTTTAGCTTAAAATTGTGCGGTGAAAAACACAGAATTACGCGCCATTACAACGCCGAGCTACAACCAACCACACAAACTCTCAGAGCTACAAAATACTCAATTGAATCTACTTACAGTAACCTTCCTTGCTATTTAAAAGTGAGCAGAGGTAAACTTCCGTTGATTATTAATCGTCCATGGAAGTGTAAAAAGGGAAAAGATCGACGATTACCGCTAGTTCATTCACGAAATCTAGCTGAACATGATAGTCAGGGAGCAGAAACCGAAAAATGAGAGTTTCGTTCAACCATCGCCACAGAAAATGTTTGACGCCTGATTCTTATAGAGAAATACCTCCTGATCAAGGCCAGGTAGTTCGTAAAGTTGAATTGTGGTATAGGTTTTGAGTTAAGGGGATGTTTTCTTGCCCACCTCACGGCCCATCATGGAAGCGAGGCTACACCCCCGAACGCAGTTTACACCACTATTTCTTGGTGAAAATCAACGAAATCGGCCACTCAAGCTAAATTCACTAAATATACATCTGCTTCATTTGGAAGTTATTAAGTATGCCACGTGATTGGTCACGTGATTTTAAACGTGACCAGTAACAAATGTGCGACTATTAACAAACGTTCGTTCGCAGTTGTTTTGAAGAACAACCTCGCAAAAACGAAACATGTATCCCTTCTTTATTAAATTAACTTTCTTTTGCCCTTGCTATCGTCATAGCAAAGCCTTTGGGAATAAAAACTGTTTACTGTATATCACTTTTTATCAGTTTAGTTCTAGTACGCAAACGAGGCTAGTACCTTGGAGGCAAACAAATAAATCAATTGTAAATGAAAAAAAAAAAGAAAATGTTGCCGTTACTCGTTTCTGATTTAAGATACTGCAATATTCAGATTTGTGACTATAATACTAATGACAACAACAAGAATTATTGTTCTCAATCAGAATCAGAGTCCTCGGAATCAGAATCAGAAACGAAGTCTAACAGAACTCCGTGCGGATTTCTACACATGCCACTGCTGGCCATGCAATAACATGCCTCTGAACATGATAAGCCTGTGTTGTTACATGAGCAGTTGCTCTGACACCCGCTCTGACATGTGCAAGTCCTCAGTACCAACAGGCTACTCGGGGCTGGCTCTTTTGTCATGTAAACCGGCTTCAGTGAGGAGTCTTCCCTCACCCACCCATTGGTGGCCAAGCTCTTGCGATGCGTCGTGAACTGGAACATAACGGAGACGGTCTTTCACTCCAGTTTTGAACAAAAACTCATTTTAGTTGATATCAGAAAAAATGGGATACGCAGAAGGCAAGAACATCCGCGTCTGGTGATTGTAAGACAATACGACACTCTGGATAGGTATCTGCAACATACTTAGCATGCAGCAGTAACCTGTCAAACAATAATACACATTTAATTAATGATCATATAATGTTGTTGCACCAATAAAAGGGTACTATGTTTTCAATTGGATTGAGATCGACGTTTCAGATTCGACTTTCGAGCTTGGCTTGAGGACCTATTTAACACATTTTGTGTCTGCTTCTTCGTGATCTGATTCCAGAACGTCCACATCTTCGCAGTGACCTCTTGTGGCTATCACTAACCGTCTGCCATTCTCAAATCCTCCAGCAATGACAAGATTCTCCTCAGGAGGGATCTGCTGTCGTCCAAAGATACAAAACCACTCTGATAGATAGTCACATAGATTTGTCTTGTTCTGCGGATTAGTAATATACTTCCCCCACTGTTTCGGCACAGGAGTAGAAGGTCCGTGGATCTTAACCTCCAACGAAGCGTTCAGGGAACCTCTGCGTTCACGTTCTCCTGCTTTTATCGACGCATCCCAGTATTGGTCGAAGACAATGTGAACTTCTTTGCAGTTGGCGAGTGATGTGGATAGCTGTAAAGTACTTGGATGCTAGTTCGCTCTCTCCCGCCGATTTCAGTACTTGAACCAAAGCCACGCCATCGATAAGATGAATGGTGTAGCGTGGAAAAGGTTCGAGTCGTCGGCAAACATAACTTTGCTTTCAATTAGAGCTGCCAGGGTACTCTTTGTTTGTCTTCCTCAAGCTGCCATCTTGATAAGCCAAGGAGAACGGGACAGATAAAAGCTCATAGCATAGAACTTCTTGGAGGTTAATCTGCCTCTCGTTGGCGGCGATCAAAAGGCGTCCAAACAGCTCTCTATCAGCACCAACTGTAACCAGCTTATCATTGACTGCCTTTACCTGGATTTTCCTGGTTAAGCCTCGATATGAATCCGGATAGAAACGTATAGGGAGGTTAGGTCTTTGTTTGCAAGACAGTCAGTTTACTTTAATATCACTGGCAGTCTAACAGAACAAAACCATTGCGCTTCTTATAATTATAAGTCTTTAACCTATATTCCCTATCAAAAACTGATAAAAAGTACACCTCTATTCCGTGACATAAAGTAAAAGACAGGCCGCACGGACTCCCTATGTGGCTTTAGTGGTTGCGACGCATTATCAAAGCCTACGAATTGTAGTTTTGCTCGTACAAGCATGTCTTTAAGGTAGTCCGGCGCTTTCACGCACATTGTTGCTGCAACAGTTGTGGTGGCTAAAACAGGACCGGCGGTTTCGACTCTTCACGAGTCTCTTCAGCTGTTGTTTGATGACAGACAGTGTTGCAAGTTTCTAAGGGAAACAGTAGAGATGTTTTCTCAATTCCGTTTCCGTTGCATTGAAAAGACGGTTTGGTGACTTTTTTATATTCTAATTTTTGCGGTTTAGGATCGAGTTTACATTGCTCCTATTGGCCCTTTGTAAAAGTTATGTAAGCCAATCGGGTGTCAACAATTTCGATCCAAAAGATCGTAAAGTTGAGCTTGTGTTTGTTATGTACCAGTCAATTCCAAAACCGCTCACCCACCCCCCCCCCCCCCCCCCCGGCAATCCCCGGGCATTTGCCTCGCGTTAAGCTCCGTACAGTGGGGAATTTGACCCAAAATGAAGCCCGCCCGGTGGGGCATTTGACTTTGTGTCAAAACGTCTGTTAGCGGTCGGAAACAAAAGGATTTCGCAATTCTTTGATTCAGCACGTGAGCCGCGTTCACGCGGTTATTGCTCTTGTCGATTCCACGTGGGTTTTTCTGTTGTTGTCGTTTTATATAGTTATATCGTGGAATATGCCTTTGTTTAAAGTGTTGAGCGAAGACAAGCTGAACAAGAAATTCGTAGCGCATGGCTGAAAATTTTGCAGAACTTGTTTCCAAAGGTAAGCGATTCTGTTTAGATATTCATATAGTTTAAAGCCTTCTCTTTCTTTTGGCGATCGTCCCATTGTTTACATATAATTATTCGTTGGATGGAGAATTTTTTTTTGTCATACGGTTTATTGTATGCCGCAAAATAACCACGGCTTTTCTGTTCCAGGTCGATTGTGAAACCGTCGCCTTTCATTTGAAGAAATGCTTGAACAATTGTTATAAGTTATTTAATTGCAGGTAGAAAAATATTAAAAAGTTCGTAACAATTTTTAACACTACCCTAATGGCAATAACGCTGTCACCCGAAAAAGCTAAAAAGCCATATAGGAAATTACGGTATCATTGGTACCCCAAATTATGATCATTTTTCAAAAAAATTGTTTTTCGCTTTTTCAGATAGATATTATTGAAATCTTTCATTTAAAGAAAATTCTATGAAAAAAGATTGATTCTAAGCAAAGTTATTAACGAAAAACGTTTCTTTCCATTAATTATCTCTAATTGATAGTTGTCAACACCCTGTTGACACTTTGTCACGAGAGTAAATTTGCATTAAAAGCTCGCGTGACTGACGCGATGTTGTTCGATTTGTCGATGTGCTACTTCGAGTATTTATAGACTATAAATTTAATAGCCTATATCTATCCCATGTCATCGAAGAAAAAACGCAAAAGTTCTTGTCCTTTTGCTAGTGCGAAGTTCTCAAGAAACCTTCAAAGAGGAAAAAGGGTTCAATTTCATTCGTGAAGGAGCGAGCGGATGTGTTTGCGGCTAGTGATCAAGAACACAATCGATGGGAGAACGATACCGTTAGTGCTAGCCGGGAGAAAACTGAAGGCAAAGGCAAAGACGAAGACGAACCCGCAGAACCGGACTCACAAGAGTCATAGCAAAAGTTGGTAGAAAAACTGTTGCCGACGATCGCCTGCAAGAAAATCTCTTGAAATCAGTTTCTTGTCGGTTTTGTCACGCAGATATGACTTTGTTGGAAAATGTTTCTGTAAGATCCGGGCTTGGTTCATGTTGCATCGTGTCTTGTCAAAACGAGGATTGCCTGTCGCGGACTTTGCATTTCTCTGATCATAATTTCCTAAGCGCTTTCGCCGTTCGAAGTTGTAACTTCTTGATCGATATCTGCATGCGTAAGTCCCGAAGGTTTCCTTTCCCTTGTTTACGCGAACGCTTTTTCCTTGTCTTCGGCATCTCTCAAGCTGTTTCGTTACAAGGAATGTGAATCCACATTAGCCAGGGCTTTTAAAAAGCAGAAAACCAAAATTTGACCGAAAATTATTCAGTCCTTACTAACCTTGTTGCGCGAGCGGCGGAAATCAGATCTTGCAAAAAGATATTTCCCGCCTGGTAATTGATATGAGCTCTATTGTTAAAGTAAAATAATCCTTCACTTGATCCATCAACAGGTCATTAATTTTCCGACATGTTATGAAATTATCTCATTACACCGGAAGAACGCCCTAAAGTATATTTTCCTTCATATCTCGAAACGAAAATTTCAGCGAATGAAGCGCACATTTTGAGTTCGTTTCGGGCGAATTTTCAACGTTTTTCGCTGAAATTTGGAGAGAACGTTGTCCGATAATCGGACCAAAAAACGGTGTCGGGGAATTTTATTTTTTGCTTCTCTCAAAAGTTATGGCTATTTTAGTGAAAAGAATGCATGTTTTTTAACCTTTCAAAGTTTAACTGCGTGTCAGAAACAAACCAGACAAGTAATCAAAATCTCCCGACACCGTTTGTTAGAGAAAGGTGTCAAGAAGACCGAGCGATATTAATCGCGTTCTCCCGCACAAATCCGACCGGAAACGAACTTGATTAGTGAACCTCTATACTTCGAGAAATAACGCGCTGTATTCGGGAAACCTTAATTTTTTTGACGTTAGTGAATAAACCGTCGAAATCTACAATTATTAAGCTTTCAGAAAATATATACTTTAGTAGCGTTTGCGTCAACCGTCCGACCGTAAAGCGGCGCCAAAGAATGATGGTCATTTGGGGTACACGGATACTTTAAATTCGGAAAATTTAAATTTCCAGTGTTCTCTAGATAACTGTACATGAATGAAAAGTGCATTTTTTTATTCATGTCATTCATTTACATTATATTTTTATTCATATACAGTATCTTAGAACAATGGAAATTTAAATTTCCCTAATTAATTCCTTTTTGGCTTTGAGCTTTTTTGCTTTTTTCTATGACAACGTTATTGCAATTAGGTGGAAAATTCTTAATCTAAACAGTAGCCAATTGTTGTATTACAGAATATGTACATTTGAATAAACGGTTTTACCCATGGAAAAAGTTTTGCACAGCTAGTTTTGTTTTAACATGCCTGGAGTGTGGGGGATTTTGACCCTCTTTGAAGCTCTAAAACAGGGTGGGGCATTTGCACCGTCGAAACAGGTCTAACATAGGTGGGGAATCTGACCAAAATTTGTTCATAAATACAATGCCCCGGGGTTTTGCCCCGGGGGAGATGGGCCGGTTTTGGAATTGACCGGTTCATTAGAAGGCATTTTTTAAACTACGTATTTCGCCTAAACGGCTACTACCAACGCATGTCACGTTGGGGTTTTGGACGGCAAAAGAAAGAACCGACTTTTTTCCGCTCATTGTGTTGGAAATTCCCTTAGTAAGGGGACAAGGCTAAAATTCCTGGTGTGAGCTTTCAAATGTGCTCTAAACATTTGTGTATTGTGTGCATAAAACGATATTATGCACGCTAGAGTTGGTTCCCACGAAGGACGGGGCCTGTCTGGAAATTTCAAACTCCGTGACATAAAGTAACGACAGGCCGCCGGGCTCCTTATGTATTTTGTCTTTTAGATGGCGAAATATCAGGTTAAAAACGCCTTCTAACAAACAAGCTCAACTTTGACCTTTTGATCGAATTGCTGACACCAGATTGGCTTACATAAATTTTACAAAAAGGCCAATAGGAGCAGATGTAAACTCGAGTCCTAAAAACCGCAAAAATTAGAATATAACAAGGTCACCAACCGTCTTTTCAATGCAACGGGAACGAATTGAGAAACATCTCTACTGTTTCCCCTTAGAACCTTAGCAACACTGTCTGTCTTCAAACAACTAGTGGAAGAGAACTCAGTGAGATTCGAACCGCACGTGCTGTTTTCAGCCACCACAACTTTTTGCAGCAACAATGTTGCGTGAAGCGCCGGACTACAATTTTTTTTTTTTTTGTAAAGACATTGCTGTGTACCGTGAGCATAAACTAACAATTCGTAGGGCTTTGATAATGTTTCGCGCAACCACTAAAGCCGACATATGGGAGTCCGTGGGGCCTGTCTTTTACGTGTATGTCCACGAGTTTAACGTCTTCTTCAAAATGGAAAAAAAACTGAATGGAATATATATAAAAACGCATGAGATTATTAATGCTGTAGTTCTTGTTTAAAACCTAAATTGTGGCAAGTAAGATGAGACTAAAACAGAGAACGAGTAAACGGGCGTGTCATTTTAAATTTAGATATAATTTGTGTGTGTTGCCTCCAAGGTACTAGCCTCGTTGTGCGTGTTAGAGTCTGAACTGATACCACAGTGATTATACAGTGAATAGTTTTGTATTTCCAAAGGCTTTGCTAAGGGCGGATAGCAAGAGCAGAAGAAAGGTTAATTGTAATGAAGAAGCGGATACATATATCGTTTTTGCTGAGGTTGTTCTTCAAAACAAAACTGCGAACGGAACGTTTGTTTAATTAGTCGCAACATTGTGTTACTGGTCACGTTTAAAATCCACGTTGAGCAATGCACGTGAACATACTTAATAACTTCCAAATGACAGCCGATGTATATTTAGTGAAATTTAGCTTAGAGTGGCCGATTTCGTTGATTTGCACCAAGAAATAGCGGTGTGAAACTGCGTTCGGGGGTGTAGCCTCGCTTCCCATGATGGCCGTGAGGAGGGCAAGAAAACATCCCCTTAACTCAAAACCTATACCACCAATTCAACTTTACGAACTACCAGGCCTTGATCAGGAGGTATTTCTCCTATAAGAATCAGGCGTCAAACATTTTCTGTGGCGATGGTTGAACGGCAACTCTCATTTTTCGGTTTCTGCTCCCTGACTATGACAATTTCACGACCGCGCTGTTTCCGCGCCGTTACAGTGACCGGTGGTCAGAGATAGGAAAATCCGGAACCGCGCTAAGAACCAATCAGATTCAGGATTCGTTACTGTGCCTCTTGGAAAAAAATAAAGTGTGGGGTATTTGACCCAAAATAAGGCCCGCCCAGTGGAGCAATTGTGATTCGTGGCAAAACGTCTGTCAATGGTCGGAAACAAACGAATTTCGCAATTCTTTGATTCAGCACGTGAGCCGCGTTCACGGGCCATTGGTCTTGTCGATTTTAACGCGGGTTTTTCTAGTTGTGTTTGTCGTTTTATATAGTTATTATCCGTGGAATATCCCTTTGTTTAAAAGTGGTGTGAGCGCCAAGAAACAAGCGAACAAGAAATTCGTTAGTGGCTGAAAAATGTTTTTCACTTTTTCACTTTTTCCACTTTAATTGCTTCCCATCACCTATTGCAATGTATCATATTTATCACACCTATTTGTTGATACAAAACAAGTGATGTAGGGAAGTTCTATAGAAAAAGCTAAAAGAATGCTTGAATGTGTTTGGAATGAGAGCGGTACATTACACGAAAGTGCGTTTTTTTTCTTCATCAGATCGATACCTGCTTGGCCCGTACAGCGGGAAAATTGTCGTGAAAGTTTCAGAAAGAAAAGATTCAGCGAAGGCCGTATATGATAATCACAAGCACGCGTAACATGGAAGCTAGGGAAACAATACTCTTCCATGAATTTTCTTGGCGGACTTATCAAAGTTAATTACAGCTAATGTGCATTATTGCCGCAAAATTTCTACACTTGTTTTTGGTACCGGTGGGAAGGCTACAATAGAGCGACCAAAGTAGGTTGAGACAACTTTTAGGAAATGACGCCCTGTTTAGCTATTATAGATCATGTAGATCGCTGGAAGATCAGCGTCATCCTCTATCTTAGTGGCGGACCTCCGTGGAGGAACAGCAATCACCCCCGATAACCCCCCCATCTTCCTCCCAGCGATCCTACACGGGCTACTTGATTGGTTCCTTTCAAGATTGTAAACCTGAAAGCTTCGATTTCTCCTTGATGACCAGACTCTGGCTAGTTTGTGACTATCTGAGTTTCTTGAAGAAATCACAGCTCCTGAAAGAGCGCGATGTTTCGGATAGGGTATTTTAGCCCAAAAATGTGCACATAGAGTTCAAGCTTTGTTCGCTTCCAAGAAACTCGATAAAGCCGTGCTCAAGTTGTCTGGATAGTAGACTGTTCAGATTCTAGATCCCCCCATTTTTTCACGTGCTGAGCGTAGATGTGGATATCGGTCTCTTGATGCAAGAGCGAAACTGGGCAAGAGTACAAAAATGCCCGTGGGTAAGAGGGGGTGGAGGGCACAGCCGGCGGGAAAGTAATTCAGGAATTTTAAGAGATCTCTTATTTGCATTTCTAGTGGTGTGGTGAAGCGGTTGTTGAAGACCTCCGTCGTTCCTCTTATTTATGTCGCCGCGTCCCTTTTTGTTACGTAGTAAACCGCCGCATTGACTGTTCCATGATGACCATGCAGAGCTCTACACAATTCTGCGGTTTAAAGCACTTACGATTGACAAAAATGTTTTAAAAGAAGAGACGTCTCAACCACAATTAGTGCAATAGGAAGCTCGACGACGCAAGAAACACCGACCGCAGTGAAAAGGAGGGACTTCGCGCTGGAGTGAGAGCACAAATTAGGACGCGCACAATAACAGTTTAGCGGTTCGCGGCATTGGCCGCTAACTCCCGAAGTCACGCTTTCAGTCACGTTCACAACGCTTACTTCTTTTGCGGTTCTTGTCCCACGGATCTTCCGAGGTGAAAAAAGATGAGACTGTCTCGACAGTCCTACAATAACAGGGAGTCTACACATAACTTCATGAATTCTTCCAAAGATGAGAGGATGAAACTAATTAACAAGTTTGTTTGAGAAATTTGCCTCAATTAACACTACACTCGGTTATTAGTTTGGATCGAAATTGGAGCAATTGCACAAACTAAGAGCTTCCCGAGAGCGGTCCCCGCATGAAACACAAGAAGATGTTTAAAAAGACGTTTACCTCTGCTCGCACCAAGGTTAAAAGCGTAAGAAATATTTCTTAAGTGCAACGACTAAAACTTTAATTCTGTGCGTCTAGCTTTGCCGAGTAACTTCTTTCATCTTACCGCTACTTTAACGTTTGAGATTTTGTTTTGGCTCTGGTTATTATTTGTTAAATTTATTTTTTAATTGATTTTTATTTTTGCAAAAAAGTGCCCCTCCTTCTGCGCAAGTCCCGTTACTGTCCTCTTGCATTGGCTCAAGCAGAGACAATAATAAAAGCAACCCCGGGCTTGTGATACGCATTCATTGACACTTCTCCAAAAAATGACAAGAAATAACAAATATTAAAAAACCCCCCTCACCCCACAGAATCAAAAGCATACATAAGGAAATATTTTTAAAGTAGAAAAAGAAACCGATAGGCCTTTCAACTTCAAATATCCTCAATCTTTTCAATTAATGGTAACGAAAATTTCTTCGGGAAAATATTAGGAAGCGCCGAAACATAGTGGGAAAGTTTCCGGAAATCTACGAGAATTTATTCAAGTTACGAATTATGCTGCATTCCCGGAAAAAGTCAAATGGAACAGAACTTACCCGACAGATGTTTTCCAAATGTTACCTCGCGATTCTTTTCTTTCCTTTTTAGTGGCAGAGTGCACTATGGGATGGTTTGGGGGTTGACGCCGCTAACGCACTATGGCAATAAGGCCATAAGGAATAAGGCAATAAGGTGTAAACTTTAATGTTTGTTTAATTAATTAATTTCAATTAATTAATTAGCCTTGTTTTGAGCGGGTGGGGTAGGTACCTTTGATTGCTACGTAAAACGTACCATACTTACATAAGTTCTTTCGTAACATCAGAAAACTATATATGGTTCCAATATTCTCTTGTTATCCTTGTGGTACTATTCTCATAAGAACAAAAGCGATTTACACGAAGCGCATGCGCAGATGCGCGGATTGATTAACGTTAGTGTTAACTATATGTTGGGTCGATGCATTTCATACACAATTATACACAAACGTTTAGTGCTTTTCCTTGCGGTTGAACACAGTATGTAAGGCCCGTTTCAAACGCCGTGCTTAAGTCGTGCCGAACTCAATTCATTATTTAAGTTCGACTTTGGCGCGGCTGTAGCACGGCGTTTGAAACCATTTAAGAATTAGGTTCGACTCTGCCGTGTAGCACGGCAAGCTCTGTCGTGCTACCCGACTTTGGCGCGGCATGGTTTCAAACGGCGTGCTATTGCCGTGCCGAACTAAATGAGTAAATAACTAAAATTATCATTTTCGATTTATCCGTTGGACCGCTGGTTCGTAATATCGTCTCTTTTCTAAACGCCCAGTGAATTCCCAGCGAGTGAATTAAGCTTGACCATGGCTCGACGTTTGAAACCAAGTCGTGCCAATGTCGTGCTACAGTCGAGCCAAATTGAATTTAGTTCGGCACGACTTTAGCACGGCGTTTGAAACGGGCCTAAGACGCATGCGCTCTAGCATTGTCAGCATGATACAATCCGTTTTCGAGTTCAGATTCATGCGTGCGATAACCACAGAGACTCTCGTTCTTAACGGCCAATAGCAGTCTTATGTCGGATAATATCGAGTTCCCCCTTTTTAGTGACAAAAGAACGCTTTTTGTGACAAGCGTATCTTTTGGACAGAATCATCCTCTAGCTCGGTTTTTTTCCAAAAAATGGCCGTGTGCTGTTTTTAAGGCTACTTCGGTGTTGCTAAGCTTTAAACAGCGGAAACGAATGGATCCTCTCAGTCGCGTGTTTATCTTTCTCTCCTATGGGAAATAGAGAACAAGAAGTTTCACAAGATGTATTTACCCGAAACACTTTCCGAGTTAGACACGGCATCAAATATTACTGTAGACACTCGTGAGCACTGCATGCCACGGAAAAGAAGACCGCAAATAAAGTTTAGTCCCAGAGTCCTGGGTTGAGGGGGCGCATTTTGTCATCTACTGTAAGGACATAGATAGTCGGTTCAAAGTTGAAACGCTCCATTTCTCTCGGTTTGTCGGATTAGATCGATATACGGGTGTAGTGCTAATTTTGAGACTGGTTCCTGTTAAACACCACATCGGTTGGGCCCATATAACCTAATAACGAGTGTTTTCGTGCTATGTCCGAGACCACGACGTAGACTATTTGGATAATTAACATTAGTAGAACTGGGTCGTATATATTGTATCGTAATAGTAAAGGAACTTAATGCGCTCGTGGGTTTTTTCTACGCTCCATTTTAGGTTTCAAATCCCATCTGGGACTTTTGGATTGTTTCCGAGCTCTCCTATAAATTCAAATACATATGTTTATGTCAATGATATGAGTGAAATGTTGGCAACTCTTGATGTAAAACACAACCACATCATTCCGTACTTCCCAAATTGTTTTCCATACAGTCCAAAACAATTTATTTTGTCCATTTATTTTCTCGAGGAAAAATAGAGGATGCATAATCGTTCTTCTGTGATATTGATTTGAGGGAGGACAACCCAAGGGTATCATGTCATACACATAAAGCTTTGCGCACGCGAAAAACACAGAAAGTAATCAAGTAGTTTACCAAGGGAACACGTTTCGCTGTTGAAGACACTTAAAAGTATCACGGTTCGCTAGTCTCAGCGTATTAATGATATTTAGATAATCGGACGAAATATAACATACCGCAGTAAACACACCACAAGTAAAATTTAAAACCGTGCTTGACAAAACAGTCAATTGTAAGTTATATTTTTTGGGGGGCCCAATAAACCTAACAAAGTTATCCAGGCAGCAAGTCTGATAGACTCAGAAACGTAGTGACAGTCCTCTGGCATACCACTGCTGCACGTAAGTCTGAGATTGTCTCACTAGTTAGTGCAGAGTTGCACTATTGGGCACACGCGCACTGGGGGTTCGACGCCGCTAACGCACTATGGCCATCACAAAAGCCACACACGGCACTAGAGAGTAATAAGGTGTAAAACTAATGTTATTATGAGGTTAATTGGCATACGGTTTCAGAGTTTCAATATTGGAGATTAATTTGCACGAGTGCGTTTTTCGAATATAGTTCGAAAATTGCTACGAGTTCCGGGCTTTCGGTGCGAGTGCAATTTCAGCTTTGTTGTGAAAAACCAAAGTGGGCAAATTAATTCCAATTGGGAACGAGGGGGTAAAAAACCGTTATGATTTACTTATTTATTATAATATAAGACGATTGAAAAATTGAGGTTAGATTTGGCGTTGGCGTGTATGGATGTTTCGTAACCTTTAGCGAGACTTCTGAACTCTACCTCCCTGAGTTTTGTCCGTCGCGCAGAAGTTTCGCGCGCTGGGGGAATCGGATCTAGGTTGATTTATTAATTAAGTTCCAATCATGGGCCCAGAGAGTGTGCTCGGCGCCGTGGCGATTTGCCGAAGCGTCGCTGTCGTAATTGTTCACCAAAGAAGATTTTCATCTTTGTTTGTGTTCTCGTAGGCCCGGGTTTGTAGATGTTAGGATAGGTCAGCCCTCTGCTGGCTGTATTTGGGGCATATTGAAGTCTTAGTTTCTTGACCGTGCTTTCAGACATTATGTGTATGTTCGCCGTTTCCCAGTGTGATCGTTTCCCGGGTATTTACGCACGTGGTAAGTATCATTTTGAATATAGTTCAGTAAAATTTGGAGTCTTGAGCCGTACCTGAGCCTACAACTTCAGCTAGAAGAGCAATTCGGACCACAGAGAAGTGCTCTGGAAGATCTTTTCTTGAAGCGCATGTTTTTGTTCATTCGAAGCTTCCTGCCCACAAACTTTCATCTGACATAAATTGTGGGTTGTAGAGGGCAGCATTACTTCCAAGTCCCGTCTCTCACTCACGTGTTCTGCGCAGTGTTACGACTAGGCAAACTGTCAACCTTGACGTTCCTTCACTTAGCTCTGCCTGAGGTTACCCTCACCCCAGATTCCTTCTAGTAGTGGCGCCCACGATAAGGTAAATAGGTTATCACGATGAGTACAAAAAATAACCGTCATACTTGCTCTACTCTATCGTCTTTGTAGCTACCCATTAGAATTTGGGTTACCGCATTAGCAATGTGTGGCCACACTTGGTACCATGAAAAAAGGCCACCCATACGGCCGGCCTACCGTTTTAAAGAAAGGTCCGCGGAAACTTATCCGCACTCAAAATGGCTGGAGTATACAAATTGTATCTCGCGGCGGAGCTCCCCCTCTTCTCAGTGGCGTATATTGTTTACTTGGGAAAGGACAGGATTTTTTTTTTCTTTCCTCTTTTTTTTTGCCCGGTGGTTACACACTTTGCACACTGGTTGTTACACTGAACTGCACTGCTCTCAGCCAATCAGAACGAGTCCAGAGTAATTTTTTTATGTATATTTATTAGTTTAATTAATTAATTTCAATTAAATTAATTAGCCTTGTTTTGAGCGGGTGGGGTAGGTACCTTTGATTGCTACAGTAAAACGTACCATACTTACATAAGTTCTCTCTAACATCAGAAAACTATATATGGTTCCAATATTCTCTTGTTATCCTTGTGGTACTATTCTCTTAAGAACAAAAGCGATTTACACGAAGCGCATGCGCAGATGCGCAGATTGATTAGACGTTAGTGTTAACTATATGTTTAGTGCTTTCCTTGCGGTTGAACACAGTATGTAAGACGCATGCGCTCTAGCATTGTCAGCATGATACAATCCGTTTTCGAGTTCAGATTCACGCGTGCGATACCACACTCTCGTCTTAACGGCCAATAGCAGTCATATTTCGGGTAATATCAGTTCCCCCTTTTAGTGCAAAGAACGCTTTTGTGGCAGCGTATCTTTTGGAATCATCCCTTGCTCGGTTCAAAAATGCCGTGTGCTGTTTTCAAACTACTTCGTGTTTGCTAAGCTTTAAACAGGGAAACGAATGGATCTTCTCAGTCGTTTGTTTATTTTCTCTCCTATGAAAGAGAACAAGAAGTTCACAAATGTATTTACCCGAAACACTTCCGAGTTAACGGCATCAAGTATTACTGTAGACACTGTGGCACTCATGCACGGAAACCGCAAATAAATTTAGTCAGTCTTTGAGGGGGCGCATTCACCTATGTAGGACATAATATCGGTCAAGTTGAAACGCTTCCTCGGTTGTATAAATCGATATCGTTGTGTATTTTGAACTGGTTTACTGTTAACACCATCGGTGGCAACCTAATAAGATCGTGCTATTCCGAGACACGACGTGACTATTTGATAATTAAATTAGTAATTGTTTATCGTATATTAAAGACTTATGCGCTCGTGGGTTCAAATCTCATCTGGGACTCGGATTTTTTCCGAGCTCTCCATAAATTCAATAATTGTTTATCAATGATATGAAAATTTGATTGAAACAAAATCATTCCTCTTCCAATTTTTTTCATAAGTAAATAGAGGATATTACACGGTGGCGCGAAGATATGAATTTTATTTTCGAGTGGCAAAACAATATTTTACGAACGAGCGCAGCGAGTGAGTAAAATATTGTTTTTGCCACGAGAAAATAAAATTCATATCTTCAAGCCGCCGTGTAATGTTCTTTTTATTATATAGACATGCCGATGACGGCGTTTTTGATGATTTTCCGAAGATTTCCGACCACCTTCCGAAGATTTCCGAAGATTTTCCAAAATTGTTCCGAAGGCCAGACGAACGTTCCCGAACATTTTCCGAAGATTTCCGACGATTCCCGAAGATTGCCGAAGATTGCCGAAGACTTTCGAGGAAGACCCGAAGATGTTTCGATCATACACCAACGAATTTAAGTACAATTTAAGAGACAAACAAAAGCAAAAGGCGGGAATCGTGACGTCATTGAACGATATGACACTCACAAAGGTGACATACGGAAAATACGCCACTCGGGTCCCGGATGAAGTGGCATATGGAATCTACGAGTGGTTTAGTTCCCAGTAAAACACTCCTGTCTATATAATAAATAACATTATTTCATTTTTCTCAGGAAAAAAGCGAGCATATCTTCTTTGTATGTTTTTGAGTAAACAAGGGTATCATGTCACAAACTTTGCGAGAAAAACAAAAGTATCAAGTTACAAACGTTGGCGTTGAAAAACTAAAAGTATCACGTTTGCTAGTTCAACGTATTAATGAATTTAGAATGAACGAAATTCCACGTAAAACGCCACAGTAAAATTTAAAACCGTCTTGACAAACAGTAATTGTAAGTTATTTTTGGGCTTTAAACTAACAAGTTACATACAGGCAGCTGATGACTCAAAACCTACTGACAGTCCTGCATAACACTCTGCACTATCTGAGATTGTCTCACTAGTTGTTTTTACCCGTTGCTGGAAATCGCCAGTAGCTGGTTACTCATCCCAAGCAGAAAATTTGAGATGACAACCCTTTGTAAGTGCATGTGAACCTGTCATAGCAACTCATTTTGACATGCTGGTCAAGTCAAGTTTCGTCTTTTTCACGGAATTTTTCAAGAAATTTCAGGAGGTAAGCGAATAGCTCGGAAATTTCCTGGGAAATATTACAAAAACAAAATTCGCGATTTCCGTTCCTTTTTTTGGCATTTGGAATTCAAAGGATAGTTTTAGATTTACATGATGTAATTGGTGATTCAAGTAAGGTTCGACATGTTTCGACAGAAACTGCTGTCATCTTCAGTTAATTAATGTACAAAGAGTTAGAAGTTGAATTAATAAGTAGGAAAAAATGCTAAGTATGCCAGTAACAAAGGAATGTACATAAAACGTGACAAAGTGAGAATTAAAAGGATGGTTGTTGAATTCGCAATTTCGAATTGAACTAAACTTTCCCAAGCTATTTCCGTATCATTTGCTCCCTTTTCGGCAGTTATAGAAAGTTTTGGCTGAATGGAAAACGTCGATCACAAACTTTTGAATTTCTGATTGCGAATCATCCAATCCAAAATTTCGCGACCAGATTCGAACGAAATGGAAATTTTGAAGGAAAAAAAAAAGACAGTTAACAGGAAGCAAAAGTACGAAGCAGTGAAGCAGTGAAATTCAGTGTCCTACCTACACTCTGATAATGACGTCTTTTTCTGGAATCCCAGCTTTTTAGTTTAGCTAGGCGTTAAAGGGTGTTTTCATCAACTTGTACCGTTGCATGGTAACGTTTAATGCTAAGAAAATGCGTACATAGGTAGGTAAAGTCTGCATAAGAGCCAAGTGGCCCATCATATTAGAGCATATCCAGGTTTCTGTAGCATGAAGCGCTAAGAGTATTTTTACTCCCCCCTGGTTTGTATGCCAGTTCACTGCTGGGTGTTACTGTACGGGTCCGCAAATGATCAACAAATTGGGCCGGAAATGATCTCCATATTGGACCGCAAATGATCCCGATCCAAAAATAAGGAATGACATGGAAGGCGGAATAGGGTGGACAGGGAATTTGGCGCACGTGAATACCGATATTTATATTTAAGCCATCTTATAATTATAATGGCTCACAACTTGCTTTTTTAATTCTTTCGACTAATTTTTGTTGCTAACTCCGATGCTATGAATTGCACCACTCATCAATCATCAAAACACGGCTTGGCTTGCATTTCTTTGCAATTCTCAGTAAAATTATGGTCAGTGCAACATACGCTACATATCCTCCTGTGTTAAACATTGATATTTCGGTGTTATAGTTATATCACATTTTATCAGCCATTAACGCCACTCGTCTAAAGTTTTTAACTAAAATCTAACCATGAGGCAACTATTACAGAAGACGCTGTCACCTGAGTAAACCTACAAGCCTACTTAAAACACCTAGTGTAGCACTGGAGATTTGAACAAATTTACTTTGTAATTTTTTCTTGGTCGTATTTTTGCTTTAATTCCTCGGGAATGACTACTTGCATGAGTATTCTAACAAGCCAAAATTCCAAGCTATAGTTGTGAAGTTCAGCTTCATGACCAAGTAAGGCCAAGGCTTGCGCTTCGTTTTGACACTTCCCGTTTGTTAGATGCTTGACTACTATCGCCACCGACATTTCGAGAATGTTTACGGGTATGTGTATTTCTTAGACTTTAAATCAATAGATCGTTTTCACATGACGTGTTTTTATCCTCATCAGGCATAAGAGGCGGTATATTCGTGCTTCGTTTGGAAACCAGAGCATTTTGAAGGTTGCTTGACGCAAGGCTATACGATCGATTTTGTAGGAAAAGTGCTTATGTAAATGCTTGTTTGTTTAGTACTGACAACCGACGCCTTAATGTCCGCCTCAATAGCCAGAGTAAGTTCCAGATGTTTACGCTATATTCCGGCCGCCATATTGCTGTACACGGATGTCTACGAACATGCATGGCGTTTTCATATTGGGGCCTGTAAATTTATGGGAAACATTTTCGACGAATATCTGGAGTTTGGGGAAACGCACAGGCCTAAAATTTGGAGAAATGTCTTATATAGTTATCTTCTATTCTGGTTTTCGATTTTTCTATTTCTTTTTTTATTGCGTGACAGTGAAAACGATCTATACCCTTCGAAGAACAAAGCAGCAATTGTGGAATATTCTTTTAAAATCTTAGAATATGTTTGTTAGTTCGTAATTTTTATGTGTTATCACCTTCCTCGGACGTAAATCCGCGCCATTCCTTATTTTTTGATCGGGATCATTTGCGGTCCAATATGGAGATCATTTCCGGTCCGGGATCGTTTGCGGTCCTGGGGCCCGTTTCTCCAAAGACCCAGTAACTTAACGGGCCCGGAATCAGATTTTGATATCAAAGTCTCAAGAAAAGTAGGGCGTGTTCTGACCTCTGATGAAGTCCAGTTTGTTTCTTTAGCTGAAAACTTTACTGTACAATTTTCAAACCTTTTGAAACTCCCTTTAGAATGGAAAACAAAACAGCTTAACGGGCCCGGTAATTACCGAGAGCTTCGAGAAACGGGCCCCTGGGATCATTTGCGGACCCGTACATTACTCTCAGCATTAAGTTCGCTGGTACCCATTTGTACACCTGGGTGGAGAGGCACTGTGAGAGTAAAGTGTCTTGCGCAAGAACACAACACAATAGCCACGGCCAGGGCTCGAACCTGGACCGCCTAAGAAGGCACAAGGAGAAAATCACACATTGATTCAAGAACTCGTGTTTACTTCACGATATAAATTATTACACGCGTCAGAAGTTAGATCAGTAAGAAGACGGAGGTTGATAAAACGGCTATCCTTAACTTGGTATGAGACTACGTTCAAGGATAGTGGAAGTAAAAAAAAAAATTCTACCGTAGATCTTTTCCTTCATTCTTTGTGTGGCTTAAAAACGGAAATATATTCACATCGAGCAACTAAAAGGGACGAACAGACGGCTATCACTGGGTGTAATTTCAGACATGGAAAGTTGGTAACTTTTGTTTTCCAGTGATACGTGTTCCGATTTCGCCGTTTGTAGATACAGCATTCTTCTCGTTCCAAGTTGCCAGGCAACCGAAATGCCCGAGGATTCTTTTAGCGAAGATATTTCCACATCAGCGAGGAGGTGGAGGCCCAAACCTCTGAGGTCCGCCCGGTGGAAAAGGACCTGGAAACAAAGCAATCAAAACAGTGCTTTTCAGTACATTCGATTATTTAGCCCTTAAGCAATACTGGCGGCGATAACTTGTTTCACCGCTATAACAAATCAACCGAGGCAGCCCGTCAGAGTGAAGGGCTCCATACCTCAGAGAGAAAAAGCTACACTTCATACAATGGGCTCCTGATACAATACATCTTGTAGAAGAAAAACTGCTATCGCTGTTGTTGTTGTTTTGAAGAAGATCGTATGGAACGTATGCTCATAACAAATTCCCAGACTTTTTTAAAAAACCTGGAGATTAAAAAGTCGTTAAGAAATAGTTTGGCCGAAAAAGTCAGCAGTATTTTCCATAGGTTTCAGTATTCCACTAAAAGTTTCCTCCCGCAATAATCCCATAAGCACTCGCGGTGATGCCCTCGGCCCAGGCCATCACTCTTTTTTCCGAAGTAGGCCATAGTATACACCGACTTTCTCTTAATGTCATTGTAATGTACAGAATAAATACAACATTCCACAGCGGAACTTTGACGAAAAGTAACAGCAAATACTAATGAATTCATAAGAATTAACTTTTCTGGACACTGTTAGTTGACTAACGATACGCAAAATCAAACAGGACCCCAGGAGTCTTCACTCACCTCCAGGCGGCATCATCCTAAATGGCATTGGTGGCGGAGGACCTAACAGGCTCGGTATTCCACCAGGTGGTCCCATGTCATTCTGCATGGGCGGTCTACCACCAAACTGCATGGGAGGTGGTCTGGGTAGGAGACCTCCACCCGGATGATCTGGACGACCAAGGAGAGGCTGTAAACAAAGTGACAACTTCATCAGCGTGGTTTTCAATTGGGCACATTGTGAAGCCAAAACAAAACCAATTACTTCACCCTTGCCTATAAAACTACATGTGCACCCAGTCAGCAAAAACCAAAACATAGTAATTAACTGATTACTTTTGACACTCGTTGGAAAACTGCTGTATCTGAGTATCAGTTGTACACCTCCAAAAAATCACAATAAAGTAAAGGCATTTCATATTTAGTCAAAAGGTACAGAACTATTGGTTTGGAGGTACATGGCAAGATGGCAAGTGAACACTTGTTTGAGGACTACAGTTTACAGTGTACCTTCTAAAAGTCGCTTTTTTGCACACGGAGAAAGCGATTGCTATTTACCCCCGAAATGAAATTTCTGAACTTTTGACTAAATGGAAAGTGTTCCAAGTATACTTTCCTTTATAAATGGAAACAAGGGACTTTTCCCAAGATGAGGGTGGCAATTCCACAAGCAGGTCCAAGTTTGTGTAAAATGCTGCAAACATTAAGTTTGTTCACTGCCATTGTAGCAAGTGAGTACAACTAAGATTGGCTGAACATTAAATGCAGCACAAATAGATATTCAACTATACAAGATAGCACATAGCAGTGTTACAAAAATGCATACAGTATACATGCACACTACATGTATATTATCACAATCATCAGGTAACAGATTTCTGGATGAATCCTAATCAGCCCTGTCAAAATGTTTCGTAGCAGCAGGTGGGATAATGGAAGTAGGAAGTACATGTAAAGGCCAAAGAAAATATGCTGTTACCCAGAATGAGTGAACTCCAGTCTAAGCTAAAAGTAAATATCAATTTACTTCAGGTGGCAGTACTGGCAGCCACTGGCACAGTTTGACAGGTTTTAAAAAGACATTCGTAAAGACATTCATACTGTAAATAAAAGCACTACAGAGCAATACTCAACATGGTTATCTGAAATGACCTAGTTAGAACTACTTGTATTAAAAGTAAAGAAAATTCAAACACTATAAAATACGCAACCCTGACCTGAGGTGGTGGTGGCATGTTTGGTGGTACAGGGGGTGCAAACTGACCTCCCTCCATGGGTGGCGGTGGGGGTGGCATTTGTCCTGGGGGACCTACTGCACCAGGAGGAGGAGGGGGAGGTGGTTGATCAGGCTGTCCAGGCATTGGAGGCATGCCAGGCATTCTTGGAGGAAACATTCCTGGTGGGGGGAAGCCAGGGGGCGGCATCATACCTGGTGGAGGCATACCTGTTAACAAACGTAAACAATGAAAAATAATAAAATGATACAGTTATATATACATGGTTAAGGCCAATGACAAATGGTTGAGATTTAAGATTACATGTGGCCTGTTACAGGTTTTTGGTTTGTCAAGCTGAGAAAAAATAGATCAAGGATCAAGGTGAGCAAAAGAACAAAGGATATTTGGAGGTTCAAATGCATGTGACTTTAAGTCTGGGGTAAAAATGTTTTCTACATCTTTTGAAAAACATTTTGCAAACCCAGTACAAGTTGATAGATTTAGTATATAGAGAATGAAAGACTGGGACAGCAATTAGATTCCTTCCTATGTAAAGAGGTATATAATTATATTAAACACCCAACATCTTTGCTCAACTAAGGAATTAAATCTAGCAAAGAACTTTGCCTTTTCTTATGACTATTCATTTTTTGTTTTACATGTATCTCTTCATTGCTATTAACATGCTATTTATTAGTTGTAACATGTACGTTGTGTGCATGTTCTAATCTGGCTAAGGGCTACCGGTAATTTGCAAGCCAATCAAAGAATATTAAAAGGTGGCCATTTTGGGATAACGGGTATGAAAGCTGATGAACTTGAACTCTGGATAGCTCCATTCTCCCAAACTTCCACACACGTGTTTCTATTAAGCAATTAGACTGTGAGCTCAAGATTTCTATTGCATCGCAGTTGACAAGGGGCGCTGTCCGAGTCAACTTTCACGCATAGAAATTGAGAGTGAAAAATCTACTAGTCGTTTAAAACTTTATCTACATGTAAATCCTCCTCAAAGACACTTCAAAAACACCAAGCAGCTGTCATTTCCTTAAAGATCACACATAGCCTGCGAACAGGCTCACTTGTTTGGGTAGGGTATCGCAGGCAAAGGTGCGGGTGCTGCAACCGCCGGTTCTCGGTTCTTTGTCGCCTTTGGCCGTGATACCCTACCTAAACAAGTGAGCCTGCTCGCAGGCTAGATCACACATTGCTATGCTACTATCACTGAATAGATGAAGTGAGTGGCATAGCCAATCAGAGACGCCATTTGTGATAGAACGCTAGTAGATTTATATTAAAACTCTATAGAAACAGTTGTAGTACATGTTTTATATTTCCTAATTATCAAGCCGACAGCACTGAGGGTGTTTACTTAATAGAGGTTTCACTGTATGTGATTCTTACAAAATATCATTCAACAACTGTTAGTTTTGTCCTTTGTTGCATGAACAAACGGAGAGAATAAACATTCTCCAATTGTCCTTCATTCTCAAAAGTAAATACAGTACAGGTCAGAGATAAGCAGCCCACGCACATGCAAAACACACACAACTTTTGCGCAAACGTGTGTTGAAAAACGCGCACCAAAACAGGCGTTTGCACGCATTTGATGCACATGTTTCCTTTTGTTATAAACTCTACTCATAACTGTGGTTTCTGTGCCATTCTGTGGCATTCATAACAAAAACCAAGACAAAAGGTAGTTCCTACAAACACCGCTAAAAAATATATCCGCCGACAAACAAACAGCCAATCCATTTTTGGCCATGTGCACGGTGTTGGTGCTAATCATTGAGAAACGTCCGACTTTTACTCAAATATTTTTGTTTTGAACTGAATGTAAACGAAAACAAACCTAGTCATTGATTTTCTGTTATATTAGCTTGTGGTGTTGTTGTGTGAATCTCCTCTCTTTTGCCAGGATAGCGAGGAACAAAGAAAACAACTCACTGAAATTCTCGTGCACAGCGTTACATTTTCAATCCCAAACTGTGCGGAGTTTACAGCGTTTACATTGTGTCTAATGTGCGTTTGGTTTCCCAGTTTAAATCGTGTCAAACCTTCTGTTTCTATAATTCATTTTCCTTCTATCAAAGCAGTTGAAGAAAAATATATACAAATCAGAGGAAAAACTTTCTGCTTCATTCACCGTGATCTTTTGCTAGCCGTGGGAACCAAAGATTGTGATTGGCTAGCCTGTTTATCAAAAGTCAACAATAAGAGTCAACACAGTAGTCTCATGTGGGATACATCTAGCTGTTACATGAAGGCCTAGATGTAACAGAACTTTACATGACATGAGTAACTTAATGCTGCCACTGGAAAAACCAAGAAACTTTTGGCTGATCCCAAGTTCAGTGAGTTCAAGCCTCTCAAAGCATTGGCTCGTCATGCAATACATTTAGGAAGAGCAGTGTGGTTCTGGTCCCAAAGAAACATATTCCTCCAGTCTGACAAGTGCCATTCTCAATCAGATGCAAATTCTCTTGCATGATCAATATGTGAGCAGCTTGCACTAGTTCTGTCTTTCCATAGTCTTAATTATGCATGGAAGAGACAACTTACCTGGAGGAGGCATGCCAGGTGGAACAGGAGGCATCGGTGGGCCAGACGGAGGCATGTTAGGTGCACTGGGTATCGCGCTTGGTACAGGCACAGCCATGACCGCAGGTGGCATGACTGCAGCAGCAGCAGCTGGTGCAGCTGCAACAGGAGCTGGAGGTGCATCTGCAAACAGCTGATGAGGTCTGTCAGCTTGGGCAAGAGGATTTTGTGCGGCTAAGAGACGTTCTATGAAGACAAAATGCTTGAGATCACATTGAATGCACTATGGAAAATGACTTGAATAATTTTTAAAGTGCAATGATCAAGGTGAAAATACAGTGTACTTTAAAGATTGCCCTGTAACCCTGTAAGAAATGTTTTCATTGCAAACATACATGTACAGTAGTTTTTATACAGCACAGAGACCTGCTTACTGTAGCCACAATGTATAGTCCACTGCAGAAATGTGAGAGCACTTGAGCGAATTTCGTATAATGATTCGACTGAAAATCCAAACATTTCAACTGAAATGTTAGTGAATGAAAAGCTATGCAACCAATTTTAAGAGTTTTCAGTGGAAAAATGTCCAAATGAGTGCCTTACAAAAGTTGCAAAATTCCACAGAAACCCTTATCATTTTGTGGTCTGTTGACCCAATCCATACAAATTCTATTTTTTGGGTGCTTCTAATTGTGGTAAAGACTCTTAAATTTAGTTGATCTTTCATTTGAATATCGTTAGTTTTTCAAACAAACAGAAAACAACCATACTCTTACCCAGTCATCTCACATTTCTGCAATGGTCTATTGGCATGTGAGTCCCAGATACCAATAATGTACTTGCATGTAACATAATTTAAATAGAGTTTTGAAGACATTGTTATTGTTGCTGCCGTCCAGTGCATGATCTAACGAGACTGGATGATCACAGTAATTAGGCAAACTACTGATACTACTGGTTTCAAACCATTTGCTTTGACTGTTAGCTACTTGGTGTGATGTGCAGTACACACTGTAACTGAGTGTATTATGCATCACTAAAGTGAATTATACATTAACAATGCACCCTCTTAGGAGAGCACAAGCCAAATAATTCCCAAATGAAAGACATGTGCACTGTACACAAAGGTGCTTTATTATCCAGACACACGTACCTGCTGCAGAGCCATGTCTTTCACCTTTAGCTTCTTTCTTGAATGCATATGAGATTGTAATTGGTCGATTGCACAAGTATTGTCCATTCATAGCTTCCATAGCTGCATCAGAGGCATCAAAACTTGCAAAGTTGATGAATGCAAAACCTTTGGAGTTGCCTGTCTCAGGATCTCGCATAATCTGCAAGAAATGCACTTGTGAGAATTTACACACCATCTCAGATCAAAGACAGTGTAGTTGGAACCATCAGAATCAAAGAAAGGAAAATACAAAAAAGGTCTTTTTAATTACTCACCTTGGGGGTTTGGAGAATAACACCAAAAGCACTGAATGTGTCATACAGCAGCTTTTCATCAATCTCTGGATCAAGATTTCCAATGAAAATGTTTGCACCAACATCAAGATTCTTATTGTGTGCCGATGCCTGAGAAAGAACACAGGGTGTATAGTAAGAATCAATGGGCATACACTGTATTTTTTGTGTACTGCATTTTTGTACATTAACCTTATTAAATATATCCTCTGCTTAGTGGTGTCTAAGATCAGAGACAAATACAGTACAAGGTTTCTAATTTCATAAGACTTACTCAAGAGTTTATAGAAACACAAGCAGTGGAAGTTTGAGAGAACAAGAAATGCTGTGCAAACACAAGCCAACAGTCGAATGCTTCTACAGCTTCTTTGAGTCCTTGCAAAATTTGTGTGTTTCTATTTGGCTCGATAGAAACACAGAGAACCTGTTAATCTACTGTATTTCTTTTAGAAAACTCCATGAGGAGAAAAAGACAACTTGTTGACTTGACCATCAAAATATAAATTCTCTTTGCTAACTCCATCATTATGGCAACAGTGTACTAGTTCTAAGTTTTTAATAAGTTTTATAGAAACATGATTTTTACATTTCTGATTTTTAACTACATGTGATCAACATGTGTAATTTCTTTGGGCTATTTCCTTATACATGTACATGTACATGTGATGCACAAGTTGTAAAGTACCACAAAAAGTTGTCACAGTGTATACATTTTTACAACTCTTATTCTACAGTGTGCACACATTGATGACTTAGTAATATTTCTTAGACGCACATTCATCAATAATTATTAGTCTCCAATAATAGAAAACCCAACTGGTTAGTTGTCAAGTTTTCTTGGTTAGGGGATTATCTAGTTCTAATGACAACAAAAACAGAGCAGAGAGAGTTTGTTTCTGTATTACACATGCATGTACACCTGTAAAAGGCAAAAAAGAGCACTTTCCTTTTTTCTTCCTTGCAAATAAATGCTGATCCTTGCTTATTCAAGATCTCTGTTGTCAGGACTGATACATGTACATGTATAATAGAATTGGTTCATGGTCTTACTGTACATGTACTTAGCTGTGTCTCAATCAAGCTATGGATGCCCTTTGGAGTTTGGGCAGGACTCCAGAACTACACATACATGTACATGTGAACACATGTATGAAGTGATGCTCTCAGCTACACCTTGAGCAATTTCTACCATCTACAATCCATAGATTGTACCTGGGTGTATTTAGACAGATGGCAAGCATTCAGCAATCTAATAATACAAATATAACCAGTACATATACATGTACATTGTACATGCACAGTACATATGCATACACAGCGATAAAATTTTTCATGTACCTTGTTCACTCTGATTGGTTTCCCATACACCTTTATCATGTTCATCACTTTGATGGCATAATCAGCATCCTCCTCGCCAAGAAATTCAATGAACCCATAACCTTGATGCAGCTGAGTGATACGATCTTTAGGCATGTGAACATTCACTAAAAAACATAAACAAAATCAGCGCAAACAGTTTACATTTACATGTCCACACTTTGTATAATATAATTATTGTGCTTAATCTGAAGTTAAGAGTTAAATTTTAACAGAGTGGAAGTCGACTTCAGAGTCAAGTGAATACATGTACTGTAGTGTTTAAAAGTCGATGATGTTTTAAGTCTGATCCATCGAAAGCGATTGGTCAGTTATGTCATAATGGTATTGGATGACAGACTCATGTGAAGTTTGTCATCAGTTATTGTTTGGTTTCTTCATCTGTCTTTTGTTAGTCAAATTGGTCAGTTTGAGATCCGTCTACTGTTAGTCAAATTGAGTCAGTCTGTTAGAAGTCTGTTTGTCAGTTTCATGTTTGTCATGGATAAGTCGTTTTACATTAAAATGTAAGACACCGGTATTTATTGACATCTGTTAAGAGGGGTTTGTTCTAGGTTAGTGTATCTGCTTTCCAAACTCAGTCATTGAAAATAGTTAATGTAACAAGTTTTTTTTTTCAGTAACAGGGGCAAAGGGAGTGTTCGTCCACTCAACTACAATTTTGTTCATTGCTGGTGAGCTGAGGAAGTTGTGCAGTATACCATATACATTTTTAATATACCTGTACACTTCAACTTACCAACTGGCCCTGCTTGGAGAAAAAGTTCCCAAAGCAGAGTTTCTGATACTTTCTCATCCAATCCTCCGACATAAATTGTGGCATCTATGAAATTAAAATGAAAACAAAGAAAACAAAAGTTTACCTGTCTGTGAAAACTAATAGCCTTTCTGGTTAAAGTGATTATGAATGCCCTGAGTTAATATGATTACATCATCACTGATTTGATCATAAATTGTCATGAGGAGATGTTTAATTCAGCTATGCCACTACAATGTAGTTCTATGCTTTGGGTATTTGACTGGTCTGCTACAGGCCACTTCAATTGTTTTCTGATTATTCTATGCTTGCCTGATCTCTTGCCCATTGGGTAATGAAATGAAATTAACTGTTACTTGCGCAGGGGGAAAATCTTAGTTTGCTCTTTTAATGTTTTAGTTTGCAGACAACTTTTTTCTGCCAAATAGACACTTCTCTCATTAATCCCATCTTCAAATGCAAAACATTGTAAACTCACCATAAACTACATGTCATGGAAACTTTGATAAAGACTCCAGTTTTCAAAGCAACAGTATGTAGCCACTAGAATGAAAGATTTGTTGTGCAATGGAAGCTTTGATCAACATCTTTTATCGAAGAAAGACTTATTTTCGCCAAGCTTCATCTAAACACTTGATTTCCTTTGATTCTAAAGCTTACCTTTTCTTCTCAAAATTGCTATCGTTCAGCGGTCTTTTTGCAAAATTCTGTGGCTCCTGCTGCTCCTGTGTGGTTCCAGGGAGAGAAACTCTAATGGCGTCGAAGAAAATATTGCGAACAGGAGTCCGTAAAGTTTAGAGGGAACGTGGCGATTTGGCCCATTCTTTTACGACGAACGCAAAGCAGGACGATGTTTATTTTAACTTTAATGCTTTATTGTACTTCTAAATCATGCAAAAGGTCGCCAAACTGGCGACTAAACAAAAATTTTAGTCGCCAAGGAGAAAAAGTTAGTCGCATTGGCGACCATATTGGTCGCAATTTCGAGCCCTGCAAACAGAGCCAGAGATATTTATTTTTTCAAGCAACAAGCAATTTACCAGCAGGTGCGAACCACAAAACTCTTCCTGTAGTTTCCAGGGTTTCATAATTAACTATAAATTATTCTCAAAATTAACTGGCAACTGTCACTGTAAAACCAAAGGTGATTATTTCATTTAAAAACTGTGAGGACCACATGCAAAATAATTATTTGCCCTGGTGAGTTGTTCACAGCCATGTAAACTGCCAAGTAACCATAAC
>JAHPZR010000007.1:10000-15248 GCA_019787425.1 Platygyra sinensis | reverse complement strand
CTAATCATTAACACTAATTACATGTATACTTACGTTTCAAGAAAAAAAATCGATCTCCTCCTAAACCAATTAAAATTTGAAAAAACTGACAACGTCTTTATTAAGGGCATAAACTCAGGCCTTTGGCAAAATTTTCTCTCGTTGCTAGCTCAAATGGTCGTTGAGCAGGAAGCTGACAAACTTTTCAGTTAGATTTTCTACTGCCACACTTTTTTAGGAAAAAGTAATCATGGCCATTTTCTAAAACACTATTTATTAAACTACAACTTCGCTTAAAAATATTCTTGGAGAAAGGTTCTAGTAAACTTTTAGAACAAATATTAAAATTTGGTCTGTTCTGGTCATGTGACCGATGACGTCACAGCATTAAAAATAACAAAAATGTATATTTCATAAAAATATCTACCCATATTCAAATTTTTGTTTCCTCGCGTTTAAAGCAACGCGAGATAGCACTTGTACCCAGACTCCCACTTTTTGAAAATTGTACATAGCTCCCTTAATATTTATATTTTGTTCAGTACCCGGGCAGTCCGAAATGGCTCACACCATTGTGCTTTAAACCACGTTGACTGCTTTTTCAATAACAAAATAATTTCGTCACAGTGAGCAAAAACGCACTTCAGAGCAAAGTCACGTGACCAATGGCGTCATCGCCCATAGTCTTGTACAATAATTAGTTTATGATAAGACTTATTTCTAGACAACGTGGGGGTCTTGCTGTCCTCAAACTGAGCAAGTTATTTGGGATTGACGATTTTCCAGCTGCAAAGGATTCTGGGAAGGTTCTCATTATAATTATATATTGTTATTTATTTATTACTATTATTATTATTATTATTATTATTATTATTATTATTATTATTAACTGCCTGCAACGTATAGGCTTAAAAATGTAGGGCTGACAGATTAACAGATTAACCCTTCTATGCAACGTACAGGTCTCTCTCCTTACATCTGCATGGCCCCTGATCCCAGAAGTTTAAAAGACAAACAGATCATGCCGATTTGAAGTAAAATCAATGCAACCTGGATCACAGATCTATGTTTAAATCAATCGATCGCTTCTTGTTGGCCATTATTATGTTGGAATAAAAAAGGAAAAAAACACGCTCTGTAATTAGTTAAATATTATTGTGATTTATGGAGTCTTGTCTTGTCTTGGCTTGTCTTGCTGAACGTGATCAAAATGCATGCTGGGAAGGTTCTGTTACACCTCGTGTGCAGGTAAACATGGAGGATGATGGAAGAAAAATTTTATAAGTCTAAAAGCAGATCTCATTTTCCAAACTTTGAAGCTAGCAACGCTTGGCAAATGGGCCACAACTCACGACAGACTCTAGCAAGAATATTGGAGGATTCTTTGTACTTTTCCAGGCTTTGTCTGTCACAATATGACTTAACACTACTCTTCCTTCCGTGGCCTGAAGTCTGCATAATTCTATAAATGGGTATTCCAGCTTCATCCAGAGCAGAGGTGGTTGTAGATCTAACACAATGGTTTGTGTAGATTTTGCTCAAGCTTGCCGCGAGTGATAATTCCTTCATCATGTCACCCAGTTTATTCACTCCAATCGGTGAATTTTCAAACCATATTTCGTCGCTAGGGAGAAAATTTCTCTTTGGTTTCTGAAACAGTGCAGTTTGGTTAGGATTTAGGATGCTGAGAAACTTTTTGAAATACTTTACAAGACAATTTGACATTCCAGTGCTGAACATTTTTGGATCACTTTCGTCGGCTTTATCTCCGAGACCGCCTTGGTGGTTTTTCGTTTTTTCTCTGATAGACATCTCTACATATTCACCGCTGTTTGCATCTTTCTTAATGACAAAACTATCTGGTGTTAAGGATCAAAGATTTTTCCTTCCATGGTGACAGAAGTGAAGGCTGATGTTGAACCAGTTCACACAAAGTAAACTTATTGGGGTTTCGTCGCTGAAAACTTTCGTCTCGTAGCACTTTTGGATGTCTTCAGGAGAAATAGATGGATGTTGAACTTTTGCAAAACCTTGAGCTTTAAGCTGTTTTAGTTTAGCACTTAAGGGTTTATTTGCAATTTTAAATAGCGGATTTTGTACGATAGAAATGCCGCTAAACTCTGGCAGTGTGTTCAAGTAGCGATCAATGGCCGCTCTGATGGACAAGTGAACTGAAGCACACGCTCTGTCGGCAATTTCCTTAATTCTTGATAGAATTTCTTTAACCTCTCAGAGAGAACTTCTGGTGAAAGGCTTTCCAAAACCTCATTTGGGTATTTTTTGGATAACCAGTATAAAAGACAAAGAAAAGAACAAATACTTACAATGATGATTTTGTTTAAAGTCGGCAAAACTGTTGACAACACGCAAAAATAAGGTTCAACTAGCGTGAATGAAAAATTTAAAATTTGCAACCTTAATTACCTTTCAAAACAGATATTCCCCAAGCAGTTGCTTTCTTGGTGTTTTTAGGAATTGCATCATCAATGAGAGAATTGATGTCTGCTTCTGACAAATTGTCAAACTTTGAGTCGCTCGAAGCCATGGTGTAAAGACAGTGGTGTATTGAATTTACGCCACAGCTATTACACCATGATAATGACGTCAAGGAGGTTCTTTTATCACAACCCAGTGTCACGTGGTACAAATCAACCAATCAACCAATCAGAAAATCAGAATTTGTACAGCTTATGAAATTTGAATAATAATATTAAATAATAATTATTATAATATACAGTACAATACGTAAGTGGGCCCAGCCATGTTAGAATTGTTCAACTTAAAAAGCTGTTACGGAAAGCCATCAGGACCAGGTTTTTGGAAGCTAAATACTTCTTTACTAGCCAATCCAGAATATGTGAAAACGATCACTAGTGAGTTGCCTACTTGGGTAGAAGAAACAAATGATTTGTCAAATAAAAGAATAAAATGGAACTCGTTAAAATTTAAAATTAAGATGAGTTCAATCACTTTTTCAAAGAAAATGTCCTGAGAGCATTGCAAGTTGGAGGAGGAACTCAATTCTAAATACCAAGATGTACTAAATAGATATCAGCAAAACCCTTCGAATGTTTCAAAACAGGAAGCTGAAAAACTTAAAAGTGAACTTGAAGCATTGTATGATCAGAAAGTTGAGGGGATAATTGTTTACTCCAGAGCATGCTGGCAAGAGCATGGTGAGAAGAATAGCAAGTATTTTCTTAATTTAGAAAAGGGTAATCATATCAAAAAGCATATAAGAAAGTTGTACTTCAGTGGTACAATTTCAACGGACCCTTTTCAAATAATCGATCCATTATCCCCTTACTTATTCATTATTGCTGCCGAAATTCTAGCAATCGCAATCCAAACCAATACAGATATTCAGGGCCATAAAATCGGAAAGGAAGAGTTTAAGTTAGTTCAATATGCTGATGACCTTACTGTTTTTGTGCCCAATGTTGCGTGTGCACAACTTGTTGCTCAATCAACTTCGATTCTGTTCTGGTTTAAAAGTAAACTACACTAAAACTGAAGCCATGTGGATTGGCTCTTCGAGAGATAGCACAGCGACGCCCCTGGGGTTGACATGGCGTGGGAGTGTTAAAGCCCTTGAGATTGTTTTCACCTATAATACAACTGTTCAACTACAAACAAACTTCTATGACAAATTGAAAGATATCCGCATGCAGATGCGATTATGGAGTTGCCGAGGCCTGTCACTTTTTGGTAAAATTACTTTTATTAAATCTTTTTTACTTCCAAAAATGTTATATATTTTTTTCAGTTCTGCCTACTCCAGAGGCGTTTATTAAACAACTTAACACTATCATTTATAACTTTTTGTGGAAGGGACCCAATAAAGTTACTCTACCAGCAGTAATTAATGACTTCAAGTATGGAGGTCTGAACTTAATGGACTTGGAAACTGAGATTAGCTTGGCTCAGCAGGCTTTTTGTCAAACGTTCATCTCTGTGTCAGGCCTTTGTCAATCACCTTCTCAAAGACTGTGGTTGAATTTTCTTATTCAGGTGCAATTATGACCTTAATGAATATAATATTAATTCAATACTTTACAAAGAACTCCTACAGTGGTGGGCTGATTTTAGAGCAGAATTTTCCACAAAGCCTTCAATCTCTGTATTATATGAAATAATAATAACATTAAGGTAGATTGCAAAACCATCTACTATCCACTTTACGTAGAGGCTGGGTTTTTAATATGCAAGCCTATGCTATTAAATATGACTAACTTAGAATCTTACAATGGTGCTAAAAGAAAAGGCTTAAAACACTCAAACTTCTTAGTTTGGACTGAAATTCACCAGGCTATTCCACCAGAACTAAAACGCTTAGGGGTAAACGAGAACAAACTGTGGTTATTAGAGTTTCAGTGTGGGGAAAAAGTACCTAATCCTTTAACAAGTAAGAGTAAACATTTTTATGAATTGCTTATTTCAAAAAAGTTTAGAGTTTCAAGAGGTTTAACTAAGTGGAAAGAAAATTTTTGTCTGGACAACACAGGTGTTTCCAAAGCCTTTCTTAAGGTGAGATTCATTTTGTCTGAGATCTTCGTAAGGAGCTTCCAGTTTAAGATTTTGAATGATATCACTTCTACTAACCATCGCCTAGCTAAGATAGGTTATGCCCAAAACGACCATAGTACTTTTTGCAGGGTTGAATCAGAAACTTTGTATCACTTATTTTACGAGGTTTCTTTCACAAGCCAAATCTGGAATAATTTTGCGTCCTTTTGGTTTCTGGTTTCTGGCAAACAAGTGCACCTCACTTTACAAGATGTTTTAATAGGTAAATTAAACGCATAAGTAAAAATTGGCTGAATTTCTTCATTACAATTGTTAAACTACATATTTGGATAAGCAGGAATCATGGCGTAACTCCTAATCTAAGTGCTTTTAAGGATATAGTGAAGGCTAAATTTAGAACAGAGAAATATATAGCTACAAAAAATAATACAGACCGTAATTTTCAGGCTAGAAACGCTTGCATAACATACCTCTTGAGACCACCTCTATCTCCACAATGAGCTCCACTTCGACTTCCACTTCTCAAGAGGTATGCTAATGTGCTCCCTTGTAGATGAGTCTCCAGAGAAATGCAACATGATTGAAGTGGAAGTCGAAGTGGAGCTCGTTGTCGAGAGAGGTTGCACTTGAGGAGGGAGTCGCACTAGTTGATGTGATTGGGAGATGCGATAGAGCCTGGTCAACAGCCCTTTGGACCGCCTGAAACAAGGCAGAAGCGATTGACCTTGATATATCGTCCAAC
>JAHPZR010000007.1:0-2500 GCA_019787425.1 Platygyra sinensis | reverse complement strand
GAGGCGTATAATGAGGTTTTCTCCCGAGAGGTAGAACAGTTTATGGGAAGTGTGTCAGGTAAAGAAATATAAATGATTAATGTTGCAACTGCATGTAATTCTATAAGAAAACTATCCCTTGCAATGGGGTTTAAAAGCCATATTGTACCCTCCCTAATCTAGTGAGCGTGTGCAAACGTTTCATGGCTCTGTGAATATTCCAAGCCCATCCATGCCATCCAACCACAGCCCCGGGCATTGGCAAATCAGTGCTTCCACCATCTGGTAGAAAGGAACTTGTGTTTTTTATTTTTAATTCTAGTAGTTTACTTTTGCAGATTGTGATGAGGGTGATGAACTAAGTGCGGACTCTAATGTGACAGAGGAAGAAACGAGTATTGGTATGCTTGCATTAAATATTTGATGTGTGGAATACAATAAGACTGCAGTTTTTAAAAAGTGTCTTTAAATGAAAAGAAAAAAATATATTTATATTCCGTGTGAACGTTCCTTTATTATATAAAAATACACTCTTTTGTTTTATCAAGAACCAGTAAAATTTAGCTCAGGCTCAATGCTCTTATTTGTTTCGGCCATTTCAGCCTTGAAATGTTCTTATTTTGTTCTTAAAATTCTGTGTTCTTTAATGGCTCCAAATGTGGTTATACTGTACTGTACAGTACTTCACTGTAGGGACCCTGGCCTGAGGGGTGCCTAACCCATAGATAAACATTAAACAGTTGGATTTAATTATTGTAAAAAATGGGCAAAGCCTACAGAACGCAGATAATACTACTGTACCAAAGCACTGTTTGCATGTGGGGTGCTACATGTTTCCTCATCCATCAAGATGTCAAAGTGAAAGCAAGCAACCTTAGGAGAGTTTGGCTTTAGCAAGAAAGTGTGTCATAGAGACGGTGATAAAAAAAATTGCTGAAAAAATTTCAGCCTCAGATTGTTCTTAAATTGTTCTTACTTTTCGAGCAATTTCAAGCTCAATATGTTCTTATTAAGTTTGTTCTTTTTAAAAAAAATGAGTGTAGTTCCCTTGATTTCTTTATGTAACACCATTGACCAACGTATGTGAATATTTTTTTCGCTGGATTACTTTGAAATGTTTGATTTGCTGTCATTTTCAACCTTGTTAAACTAGAAGTGAAGTATAATCAAACACTATCTCCCAGTTTACTATATTTTCCATTCGTACTCGAGTATCTCTTATAAAATGTATTGTGAAATTCCATCCATACCTCCTGTAGTAATATGATAGTGCATGATTATGCAATAACATGATACGTATCACGTGATTACTGTAAGCAGAGAGCACATGGTTATAATACAGTGAGTAAAACTACTGATATATGTGTCTTCGCTCGTGTCTTCTAATATAAAGAACCCTTTCGGTTACTACATTGGCGACGAGGATCCAAGAAAGAAGAAAAGGAGCAGAAGAAAGTCAGAACAATGGCTCCACCAGAAGAAACCGATGATCCTGGTTCGAGCGCACCCAATCCTGCACAACAAAACATCACAGTTGTAAATCGTCAACTAAATATCCGACCATTCACCATTTCAAACGATGTTAACGACACAGCCGTATGATGGGCGAAATGGAAAAAAGATATCGAGCGACAATTCAGGTTCTTCGGATTAACAGATCCAGAAGTTAAGAAAGATGGCTTAATTATCTACGGAGGATCGCAGATTGCCGATTTGGAAGATTCCCTCCCAGATTTACCCGCACAAAACGAGGCGAGATGTTTACTCGCGTTTTCTTAGGAAACTAGATAGGAATTTCCTACCAAGAAAAAACAAGGATTACGCACGATTCCAGTTTGGAAACCTTAAACAAGAAATCGAGGAAAGCATGGCAAAATATTACGCCAGACTACGGGAGATCGCAAAGAAATGCGAATTCACCAACGAAGATGATGCAATCCGAGATCATCTCATCAAGACGATGACAAACAGCCGCTTACGAGTCAAAACAATTCGCAATAACTGGACGCTATCCCAGATCTTAGATGAAGCCGCTATAGAAGAGGAATCCACGGCTCAAGCAAACGAAATAGATCAGAAACTTCAAGACGCCACGGAATCATACAAAGTCAAACAAGTCAAGAGTGACAAGCGTGACAACAATGGAATGTATTCCCACTGTGGCACAAAACACGCAAAAGGAAATTGCCGAGCATATGGAGCTAAATGCTACAACTGTGGTAAACGTAACCACTACACCAAAATGTGCCGTAGCACGGATCATAAACACCGCCCAGATGACAAACAAGGTGAAAAATCGGGTCGCCGAATGGACAAGAAGGAAGACTCTTCGCACGTGCCGCGACAAACAAGACCGCCGACGGATCATCAACACCGCCGAAGACGAGTTCGACACATTGAACAAGATGCACGCAATAGCTCAGAAAGCGAAGACTCTCTCGATGAGGACATCGCTAGAATCGTACAGCACATGAACATCCACCGTACAGCACAGAAAAACACGAAGAAAAACAAATGTGCG
>JAHPZR010000006.1:0-23848 GCA_019787425.1 Platygyra sinensis | reverse complement strand
GTGAGGTGCACTTGTTTGCCAGAAAACCAGAAACCCAAAAGGACTCAAAATTATTCCATATTTGGCTTGTGGAAAGAAACCTCGTAAAATAAGTGATACAAATTTTCTGATTCAAACCCTGCACAAGTACTATGGTCCGTTTTGGGCATAACCTATCTTGACTAGACGTGGTTAGATATAAGTGATATCATTTCAAAATCCTTAAACTGGGAAGCTCCTTAGATATCTCAGACAAATGAATCTCACCTTAAGAAAGGCTTTGGAAACACCTGGGTTGTCAGACAAAGAATTTTCTTTTTTTTTTCCCCCGCACTTAGTTTAAACCTCTTGAAACTCTTAAACTTTTTGTGAAATAAGCAATTCATAAAAATGTTTACTCTTACTTGTTAAATGATTAGGTCTTTTTCCCCACACTGAAACTCTAATAACCACAGTTTGTTCTCGTTTAGCCCCTAAGCGTTTTTTAGTTCTGTGGAATAGCCTGGTGAATTTCAGTCCAAACTAAGAAGTTTTAGTTGTTTTTCAGGCCTTTTCTTTTAGCACCATTGTAAGATTCTAATTAGTCGATATTTAATTGAGCATAAGGCTTGCATATTAAAAACCCAGCCTCACGTAAAGTGTGATAGGAAATGGTTTTTGCAATCGACCTTATGTTATTATTATTTCTATAATACAGAGATTGAAGGCTTTGTGGAAAATTCTGCTCTAAAATCACCCCACTGTAGGAGTTTCTTTGTAAGTATTGAATTAATATTAGATTTCATTAAGGTCATAATTGCATCCTGAATAAGAAAATTCAGACGCAGTCCTTGAGAAGTGATTGACAAAGGCCTGACACACTAGATGAACGTTTGACAAAAAGCCTGCTGACCAAGCTAATCGTCCGTTTTCCAAGTCATTAAGTTCAGACCGTCCATACTTGAGTCATTTAATTACTGCTGGGAGAGTAACTTGATTGGGTCCCTTCCTCCACACAAAAAGTTATAATATAGTGTTACTCGTTGTTTATAAAACGCCGCTTCGAGTAGGCAGAACTGAAAAAAATAGATGAACATTTTTGGGAAGTAAAAAAGATTTAATAAAAGTAATTTTACCAAAAGTGACAGGCCTCGGCAACTCCATAATCTCATCTGCATGCGGATAGTCTTTCAATTTGTCATAGGCAGTTTGTTTGTAGGTTGACCAGTTGTATATAGGTAAACAATCTCAGGGCTTTTAACACTCCCGGAGACTCCCACCGCCATGTCAACCCCAGGGGCGTCGCTGTGCTATCGCTCGAAGAGCAATCCACATGGGGCTTCATGTTTTAGTGTATTTACTTTTAAACCAGGAAACGGAAATCGAAGTTGATTGACAACAATTGTGCACACGCAACATTGGGCACAAAAAACGAGTAGGTCATCAGCATATTGAACTAACAGTAAACTCTTCTTTCCCGATTTTATGGCCCGATATCTGTATTGGTTTGGATTTGCGATTGCTAGAATTTCGGCCAGCAATAATGCATAAGAAGGGGATAATGGATCGTTGATTATTTGAAAAGGGTCCGTTGGAAATTGACCCACTCAAGTACAACTTTCTTATATGCTTTCTGATTATGATTGACCCGTTCTAATAAGAAAATCACTTGCTATTCTTCTCACCTATGCTCTTTGCCAGCATGCTCCTGAGTAAACAATTATACCACCTCAACTTTCTGATCATACAATTCTTCAAGTTCGCTTTAAGTTTTTCAGCTTCCTGTTTTGAAAACATTCGAAGGGTTTTCCTGATATCTCATTTTAGTACATCCTTGGTATATAAATAGTAATTGAGTTCCTCCTCAACTTGCAATGCGCTCAGGACCAGTTTCTTTGAAAAAGTGATTGAAAAGTCATCTTAAGTTTTAATTTTAACGAGTTCCTTTTATAGTCTTTTTTGACAATCATTTGTTTCTTCTACCCAAGTAGGCAACTCACTAGTGATCGTTTTCACATATGTTGGATTGGCTAGTAAAGAGTTATTTAAGCTTCCAAAAACCTGTCCTGATTGGCTTTTCCGGTAACAGCTTTTTAGTGAACAATTCTAACATGGCTGGGCCCACTTACGTCTTGTTACTGTTATTATATAATTATTATTTAATATTATTATTCAAATTTCATAAGCTGTACAAATTCTGATTTTCGTGATTGTTTGATTGGTTGATTTGTACCACGTGACACTGGGTTTGATAAAAGAACCTCCTTGACGTCCATATCATGGTGTAATAGCTGTGGCGTAAATTCATACACACTGTCTTTTACACCATGGCTTCGAGCGACTCAAGTTGGACAATGTGTCAGAAGCAGCCCACATCACTTCTCTCCTTGATGATGCAATTCCTAAAAAAATCAACAAGAAAGCAACTCGTGGGGAATATCTGTTTTGAAAGGTAAGTCAGTGGTTGCAAATTTTTAAATTTGTTCATTCAACAGCTAGTTGAAACCTTATTTTTGCGTGTTGTCAACAGTTTTGCCGACTTTAAACAAAACCATCATTGTAAGTAATTTGTTCTTTTTCTTGTCTTTTATACTGGTTATCCAAAAAAATACCCAAATGAGTTTTTGGAAAGCCTTTCACCAGAAGTTCTCTAAGAGAGTTAAAGAACTTCTATCAAGAATTAAGGAAATTGCCGACAAGCGGTGTGCGTCCAGTTCACATTGTCCATCAGAGCGCCATTGATCGCTACTTGAGACACCTGCCAGAGTTAGCGGCATTTCTATCGTACAAAATCCGCTATTTAAAATTGCAAATAAACCCTTAAGATGCTAAACTAAAACAGCTTTAAAGCTCAAAGGTTTTGCAAAGTTCAACATCCATTCTATTTCTCCTGAATACATCCAAAAGTGCTACGAGACGAAAGTTTTCAGCGACAAACCCCAATAAGTTTACTTTGTGTGACTGGTTCAACATCAGCCTTCACTTCTTTTCACCATGGAAGGAAAAATCTTTGATCCTTAACACCAGATAGTTTTGTGTCATTAAAAAGATGCAACGGCAGCGGTGCATATGTAGAGTATGTCTATCAGAGAAAAAACCGAAAAACCACCAAGGCTTTCTCGGAGTATAAGCCGACGAAAAGTGATCCAAAAATGTTCAGCACTGAATGTCAATTGATCTTGTTAAAGTATTTCAAAAGTTTCTCAGCATCCTTGAAATCCTAACCAAACTGCACTGGTTTCGAAACCAAAGAGAAATTTTTCTCCCTGCGACAAAGATATGGTTTGAGAGCAATTCACCGATTGGAGTGAATAAACTGGTTGACATGCATGAAGGAATGATGCACTCGGCGCGAAAAAGCTTGAGCAAAATCGAGCACAAACCATGTGTGTTAGATCTACAACCACCTCTGCTCTGGATGAAGCTGGAATAACCCATTTATAGAATTATGCGAGACTTCAGGCCACGGAAGGAAGAGTAGTGTTAAGTCATATTGTGACAGAAAAGCCTGAAGTAGCGAAAGATCTCCATATTCTTGCTAGAGTCTGTCGTGAGTTTTGGCCCATTTTGCCAAGCGTTGCTTCGCTTCAAACGTGTTGGAAAATGAGATCTGCTTTTTAGACTTATAATCAAATTTTCTTCTCATCATCCTCCATGTTTAACCTGCACACGAGGTGTAACAGAAAACCTTCCCAGCATGCATTTTTGAATCACGTCCAGAGCAAGGACAAGCCAAGACAAGACAAGACTCGCATAAATCACAATCAATATTAACTAATTACAGAGCGTGTTTTTTTCGCTATTTTTATTCGCAACATAATAGATGGCCAACAAGAAGCGATCGATTGAATTTAAACATACATCTGTGATCCAAGGTTGCATTGATTTTACTTCAAAAATCGGCAATTATTCTGTTGTCTTTTAACTTCTGGATCAGGGGCCTGCAGATGTAAGGGAGAGACCTGTACGTTGCATAGAAGGGGTTAATCTTTTAATGCTGTCAGCCCTCCATTTTTAAGCCTATACGTTGCAGGCAGTTTATATAATAATAATATTAATAATAATACTAATAATATAATAGTAATAAATAAATAACCGATATATACTTATAATGAGAACCTTCCCAGAATCCTTTGCAGGCTTGGCAATTCGTCAATCCCAAATACTTGCTCAGTTTGATGACAGCACGACCCCCCACGTTGTCTAGAAATAAGTCTTATCATAAAAACTAATTGATTGTACAAGACTATGGGCGATACGCCATTGGTCACGTGGACTTTGCTCGAAGTGCGTTTTGCTCACTGTGCCGAAATTATTTTGTTATTGAAAAAGCAGTCACGTGGTTTTAAAGACACATGGTGTGGAGGCCATTTCGGTACTGCCCCGGGTACTGAACAAATATAAATATTAAGGGAGCTATTACAATTTTTCAAAAAGTGGAGTCCTGGGTACAAGTGCTATCTCGCGTTGCTTATAAACGCGAGGGAACAAAAATTTAATATGGGTAGAATATTTTTTATGAAATAATACATTTTTTTTATTTTTAATGCTGTGACGTCATCGGTCACATGACCAGACAGACAAAAGTTTTAATATTTTTCTGAAAAGTTTACTAGAACCTTTCTCCAGAATATTTTTTAAAGCGAAGTTGTAGTTTATAAATAGTGTTGTTAGCAAATGGCAATGATTATTTTTCCTGAAAAGTGTGGGCAGTAAAAGCTAACTGAAAAGTTTGTCAGCTTCCTGCTCTACGACCATTTGAGCTAGCGACGGAGAAAATTTTTGCCAAAGGCCTGAGTTTATGCCTTAATAAGACGTTGTCCAGGTTTTTTTCAAATTTTAATTGGTTTTAGGAGGAGATCGTAATTTTTTTTTCTTGAAACGAAGTATACATGTAATTAGGGCTACCGCTTGAAATAGGGTTACCACTTGAAACTAGGGTTACGGAACAAGGTTAGGCTTAGAGTTAACGTTTAGTGTTACCGCTTGAAACTAGGGTTAGCGTTGAAGGGTGAGGGTTATTGCCGAGGGTTAGCGCTAGCGCTTCATTGTTAGGGTTAGCGCTTCGGATAACGTTAGAGTTAAGGTCAGGACGCGTTAGGGTTAGTGCAGTGTTAGGCCAAGGAGAACAATCAAGATGTAACCTTAAAAAATGTTGATTTCAGGTTTTTAAAACCGTTAAAATTGTGATTTCACGTTATCACGCGACCGCAAAGACGTTAATTTCACTCGAATTACAGCCAGTTCATTTTACGCGATTTCGCGTTAAGGCATGACGGCAAGGATGTTGATTTCACTTCAAATCCAGCAAGCTGTTCAATTCACCCAGCACGTAAACTCGAAAACGTCGATTTCGGGCCTAAATAGGTTAAAATGTTGATTTCACTTTAAAGCGTCACAGCAACTATCTCTATTTCATTTTAACTGCCTGCAACGTATAAGCTTAAAAATGTAGGGCTGACAGATTAACAGATTAACAGATTAACCCTTCTGTGCAACGTACAGGTCTCTCTCCTTACATCTGCATGGCCCCTGATCCCAGAAGTTTAAAACACTACAAATCATGCGATTTGAAGTAAAATCAACGCAACCTGGATCACAGATCTATGTTTTGAATCAATCGATCGCTTCTTGTTGGCCATTATTATGTTGGAATAAAAAAGGAAAAAAACACGCTCTGTAATTAGTTAAATATTATTGTGATTTACGGAGTCTTGTCTTGTCTTGTCTTGTCTTGTCTTGGCTTGTCTTGCCGAACGTGATCGAAATGCATGCCGGGAAGGTTCTGTTACACCTCGTGCGCGGGTAAACATGGAGGATGATGCAAGAAAAATTTTATAAGTCTAAAAGCAGTTCTCATTTTCCAAACTTTGAAGCTAGCAACGCTTGGCAAATGGGCCACAACTCACGACAGGGTTTTATTCTTGGGCAAGAACTGCTCTTGGACTTTGCTGCCTGGATCGACCTGACTTCGAACGCTGATAACTGACTTGCCGCTGATATCAGTTGCGTTGGAAGTTACAGAACACGTTTTGCTTCTTTAAAACATGCTGGTGACTTACGGGTTATCAAGGCTTTATGATGCCTATCAACCACCAGGCAGGCTACAAGGTACTTAAAAACAATGCTTAAGATATTAGTCGAAAGAGCTGTACTGCATCATGCATCACTTCTCTTTGCTTTGACGCTCGATCGAAATTCACGTGTTGTCTCACGTCACAATAAGCTGTATAAAAAAATCTCTCCAGATTCCCGCTGTATACGCATTTTTTTAAAAATAGATATCTTCATTTTTGAAAAAAGAAAAGGAACAGAGCGAAAAAAAAAAAATTGAGCGACCTCGTGTCGAACCGGTGTCACGGCAAAACAAATTCGAATCTGGCCCGTTCAGCGCCTCATCCGCTTGTGCTAACGAAGCAGTAGTAAGAGCTTAAGGTATTATAGTGAGTTGATCGCTTAGCGAAACAGAAGGTTTCTTTTGTTTTCCATTCAACAAAAGGTCCCCAGAGGATGCCCTTGGAAAAATGTGTTTTTTTGCATACGTAATATCTCAAAAAGGAAGCAAACTTCAGGGAAAAAATATGCAGAACATTGTTTGACACACGGAAACAAAACTGCATGCGAAATTTGGAGCGTTTTCGACAAAGTTCACTTTTCAGTAAAAAAACCTAACGCCCTTTTTCCACCGAAGCCTTCAATTACAGGTCTGTACACTGTAAAGGAGGCAGTCAGGTTTTATGATCCACTTAATGGTCAATCTGAGAACATTGCAATCACAAAAGAGTTGAAGAGATCTGTATGATCAGCTCACACTACATATGAGGCACAACTAGTAAAGGCAAAAAACTAGAAGATGAGAGGAAGAGGGAGGAAGCTGAACAAATGAAGGAGGCCAAAAGAATACAGAAAGCTAATGAAGAGATGGCTAAATCATGACAGTCCCTACAAGATACATGTAGTGAGGATACTCTGATGCAAGAGGAAGTAGTAAAAGTACACTTGAAAGTGGCTGATGAATTAATGAGTGATGCAACATCAAAACTATATGATGCCCTTTCAGCAACAGCTGTCAACAAACAAACTGTTAATGTATGATGCTTGACACTGCTACGACCAAGAAAGACCAAGCAATGCAAAGCTTGGAAAAAATAGGACAAAGGAAAAAATTGTTGACTGACAAACAGCACAAACTGTTACAAAAGACCATATCCTTAACAGCAAATGCTGCTAAAAAAAAGCAAAGCTAAGGTTACCAAATCTGCTAAAAGAGCGAAAAACGTATAGTGTTGGACTTGGTTGGTGATGTTCAAAAGTCGTGGTTGCATGGCTTTTATTGTAAGGAAGACATACATTTGGTGACAGTAAACTTTGCTATTGTTTTGGTTTGTCAAAAAATTGTTGCTTATCATTCTCACAGTTTTAAAGGACTAATGACTTTAATTAAAGGCATCTTGTGAAGTATCTAATGAAATTTGGAATCTGGTAATTGTTGTAGGATGAGTTGTGCTTGGTGACATGGGTAGTAACACTTGTTTTTGTTTATACGGCAATGCATTGTGGATGTATGCCGTGGTGCCTGTTAAATATTCAAGTGTTGGGTTGTGGAACAGAGTTGCTGTTGGAAGTGTTAAGAGGATAGAATGCAAAAAAATTTTCCTATTTTGGGGTGAGAATTCATATTTATTTCCTATTTTTTGGCCACTGTCATTCCTATTTTCCTATTTTCTAAGTGTCATTTGTCACTTGACACCCTGCCCCTTCCTCCTTTCTTCCATTTCTCGCATCCTCTCTTCCTCCCTCACTCCCTTCTCCCATTCCTCCCCCCTCATCCCCTTCTCTCTTCTTCCATCTGATTTTTTCCTTTGTTTAACGCTCATGGCAAAATAACCTAAATCACCCTGCCACTCCACTTGTCGTTTTGGCTACTTTTGTTAAGCAGAGTCATTACTTAGTTCTGATTAGTTCAACTAATCAGGATAAACAGAAAATCAGCCGTCGGTTTTCCTAACTTCCGTCATGCCCAAGGTTTCTCTAAGTCACGTTCCTTATTTGCTGATCAAATGATATGACAAATTTAACTAACCTGTGTAACGTTGCCTTCCAGTCTACTATTTGGCAGTCAGGGGTGTCATCCTCATACACACGAGGAGGGACGCAACACTGTCCTCGTTTAATATTATCAATGCCATCAGATGAAACAATGTCATTTTCCCTCCAAAGTCCTTTCAAGTAACTTCCCAAGCAGGAGCAGTTAGCCCATCCCTGTCGACTGAGGGCGATTTGCCAATCCACCTCAAGGCAGTTGTTGTCCACTGCGATAAATAAAGGGCAACAGATGAAAATCGTAAATTTTCATAATGTCAACCGTGAGATTTGAGGACGATATTTTCTTAAAGTGCTACTGAAACGAAATTTTCGCATGTGACATTTTTGCTTAATAATAAAGTTTGAACCTTACTTGGAAACACTGCAAACTTTTTTTTCCCATACGGCGAGTGAAAACTGCTTTTTCAGCCGTTCGAAGTTGACCGGGTGAGCCTAAAATTGGCGGCCATCTTGGCGCGGCCAAAACACCGTAGTGACGTCACTGGTTGTGTTACTCTGATGCCTCACTGAAAATATAGAGTGATTATGGGAGAAGGGATTAGTGTTCAAAGCCCCCGAAAAACATCTTTAGGACATCTCAGAGCTGTGAAGCAGTTAAGAACAGTAGCCGTAAACCTGAAGAGGCGGAGAGTTGATCCTGAAGCCTTTCAGTCTATTCAATTGGATATTTCCAGGATATTTATGTAAGCAAGCAAACGAGTCCGAGTTGTTAAATCGCAAAACAATCAGGACACGTAATCAAATGGCGATCACTCATTTAACAATAGCTTCCCTCATAAAGTAAAATAGACGTGAAAACAAGAGAAAGCGGCTTTTGAAAATATTATCCGGAGTATTGCTGCACGAATCGCAGCAACAACGCTTCTATTCTTCGAGTCGCTTCGCTTAGAGGAAACCCGACGGTCGCCGCGGACAAGATTGTGCTACATACACAGTGACCTTTTATCTGGTTGGACACGAGAAAGCGGTGGAAATCGAGCCTACTACATCCTACAAGTTACCACAGCAGCAACAATTTAAGAAACGCTCGTCTTTTATATAGAGGTAACGAATTTAAAACTCTAAAGACAAACGAAGCTGCCACATGATTTCAGGAAACTAAAGAAAGCGTGACCGTGTCGGCAGCAAAAGATCATATATGCAAATTAGTTCACATTCTGAAAATAAACCTTCGAAATGTAAACTAGCGATGTTTTAACGAATTGCTTTGAACTTGGATACTAATAAATGAAGATCTTAGACATAATGTACGTTAAGGAACTCAAAGTAATCCATCGGCCGTGAAATGTTGCATTTGGGACTGATACACGTAAGAAAAGCAAAATATCCCCGCTTTGTTTACACTGATGCGTATGCCGCGATATTAACCGTGCTGTAGACCACAATTCTAGTTCCAACGATGCTCACAACAACTCTCACTTATTAGTATCATAAATATATACCCTCTGTGTGCAATCTAGTACTCGCTGCAAAGCTTGTGGACCGTTAATAATTTCATGATCATGCGGATGGCTGATGTGCTTACCGCTTTTAATTAATGCAGTAAAGTTGCGGAAGATACATATTCAAACCTAGGTTAAATAGACCTTAGATAACAGTGAAAATCCAAGTTTCTGATCCAGGCTGAAAACAAAAGGACGATATATCGTGTTCAGGCTTCAGGTCTTGATATAAAAGTAGTCACACTCGTCTTCGAAGTCTCCAATCGTGTACTCAAGATGTTCGAAAGGTATATACTGAGCTGTTCTAATCTGTAGCATTCATTTTCGTTAATCTACACTCTGGCGCCCTCTAACGTCTACGATGTGTATTTTCTGTCAAGGCTGGACAGAAATTACAGAAAGAAAACTACTAGGTATCGATAATATGAAGAATAAACTTGAATAACTCAAGTGAAAACAAGAGGTAATCTTTAGCGCTTCATACGTGAACACAACCAGTGACGTCACAAGGTCCTTAAACTCGGTTCCAGGGCCCGGACACAGTTTTGCTCGAAAAAGTCGACTTTGGAGGCTAAAAACAGCACTTTTCGTTGGGATTTGACAAAAATAAAATTCACCATGATTTTAACTAGGTTGAAAACTATGGATTGATCAAATAAAAGAGGATACCAAAATTTCGTTTCAGTAGCCACTATGATCAAATTTTTACCTCTTGATTTTTTTAGGTGGATCACAAAGAATTCTATAAAAGAATTAAAATGCTGTTTACCGTTTGCAAATATCTGCATTAGTTCCGGAGATATTTAAGTTTGAAAAAACGTGTAAATTATGCAAATGAGATGACTGATGACGTCACTTACTCAACCCAATTTTACATGTATCATGTATATAAATAAAGCTATCTTGGTCAATTTGCAGCACGGAGCACTGAAACTTGGCAGGGTAATAGTTCTACAGAAATCACACCTATGGCTATAAAATATTTTGTTCCCATGGCAACTCACTTTTTTCCAATCCCCACCCACTCGATTTCAATAAGTAAGTGATTTTCAGCCTGAAAAACGTTAAACAAGGCCACAAACCCAAGCTAACATATTTATATGCTTGTTGGATCATGTATACGAGACACCATTTGCAAATGTGAACATGGGTTGCCAAAGGTGGAGAGAAATGTTTTTAATATTGGGGAGGTCTGGAACCCAGTATGTTGCCATGGTAACACAACTGTTAAGCTCAAATTGTGGAGCACATTTGGTAGAATCTTACTGCAAAGAATCAAACAGTTCTGACTCAAATTGGCTGAGATATCCTTTTTCATCATATTTGATCAAAATTTGGTTGAGTGTATGATGTCATTACTTGGCTAATTTGCATATTTAAAAAACTTTAACATCTCTGGAACAAAAAGAGATATTTGAAAATAATGAACGGTATTTTTCTTTTCATGCAGGTTACTTGTTTATGCTTTAAAATGGCTTTGATAGAAAAGATGCGATTTTCGTCATAGTGGCACTTTAATACTGCAGCTTTAATACTGTTTGGCAATATCCTCTCATAACCATGTTGAGATTTCGAGTTATCTAGTATCGCCTCAAAAAGTTTCTAGTGGAAGGTTCCACATAGAGTTTTAGCAGCTTTCGACAATTACTTTAAAGGCTGTATGTAAGACAAGAAAGTGGGCATTGGAAGATTTAAATTAAATAAGGAAAAAGGATAAATGCCAGATTCAAACTTCGAATAGTTTTTAATTGATTAATTGGGTCTAACCTGGTGTGCTCTTGTGCTGGGTCTTTCTATTTAGCCTTGCTTCTTTTTTTCACAAATTTCCCTGATTAATAGTTCTTTTAATTTTCATCCAGTTTCATTAAAATTCAAACAGACTCGCCTGTGACAAAAACACCAGGACAGTGCTCAAGCCTCGATCTAGGCCTAGGTCTGAGTATGGATAACCAATTAATTTCTCTGAAATGTATTAATTAAACTATTATAGCTCTCTTTCTTATTTCACGCTACATTAATTATCGTCATTACCTTCACCAGTCTTGAAGTTCCATATCTTACTGTCACTCAAGTTACTCTCCCTATGATCACTCCACGAGGTAACTGCTACATCATACTCTTTCTTACAGCTGAGGTGAAGCGTATAACTGGTTTCATGTCCATTCACGGTAACCGAGTGCCACTTGCTTTTTACCTCGAGGAATATTACTTCCCTGTAGTACACAGTGTATTTGTCAATTGCACACGCCAAAGGAAGTTCCCACGCGACAACCACGATCCCGCTTGTCACTTGTTTGGTCGTGTTTACAATAACAGGAACTCCTGGAATAATGATTAAAGAAATCTCCCCAGTCATAAAATTTCAATCACGAGCTCCCCTTCCGAAAATAAGCTATCTAATTCATAGCTCACTTCACAAATCCTTTCGAAGTTCCTACATGTACAACTGTAAGACGGTAAGACATTTGCATGAAGTTTTTTTTTAAACGAATAGTTATACACCTCTGTTATTCCTTCTGATCATAAAGCCCTTTGCTGTAGATTTTCTTTCCTATTTCATTTTCGTCGTAATGTTATTTTCAGAAACTTCTAATGTCCATTTCGATAATCTAAAGAATAGAGAACTAGTTTTCTGTTCCTTACCATTATATGTTTCATGAAATTTTTAGAAAACTCATTTTATTTACAACAGACTATTTTACCCTTAGAGTCTGTAAATTCTTTTCAAAACCAAAGTTCCTTAATGTAATTATTATTGATGAACCTCCCGCAAAAACCATTAAGCCTGTTGCCATTAAAATTTGCACCAAGACTTTGTTCTCAGTAAATTTTGATACATTACCTCTTTTGTGTGACGCCATATGTGACGTCATTAACAATATTGTGGTATCCCACTGAGTGAATGATATCTGCGGCACATTTACTGGTGCAACCAATGGATTACTTAGAACCATAGTGTGATATATATAACCTCTTAAGGTCTTGCTCTTGCTCAAATTACTTTCCTCATATCCCGGAGGGGGGGGGGGGGTACTCCCTTATAAGGGCTTAATGAGGACGTGCGGCCAGCCAGGGTATGTTTTTCGGCGTTTTTGTCTTAAACAGGGTATCGAATTTATCATTTTTTGTCTTAATAAGGATATCGATTTATCAATTTTTGTCTTAAATGGGATATCTTTTCTTGGACGACAAACAGTAAACTTTTTTTTACAAGCTCTTCCGTTGACTTTGGCATTGATACCAGGCACATTAAATTTCCATTGATTACACAACAAGAAAGCCACACAATTTGTAACCGCAACTTTCAATTTATGTCTTAAAACAGGGTATCAAACATCGGAATTCTGTCTTAAACAGGGTAGGAAAATCAGCGATATTTGTCTTAAACAGGGTCAGGGTATCAATGGCCGGGCCGCACCTCCCCACCCAGGGATATATCAAGTACCTCCCCCGGGCCTCATATCCACTCCATGAAGTAATTGCTACATCATACTCTTTGTCACAGTTGAGATGGAGCATGTAACTGGTTGCGTTTCTGTTCACAGTAACTGAGTACCACTTGCTTTTTATCCCGTGGATCACTTCTCTATAGTAAATACTGTACCCATCAATCGGACACGCCCCTTCCAGGGGGGGTTCCCATACTACCACAACGATTCCCCTTGTTACTATCTTCGTTGTGTTTACGATAATAGGAAAGAAAATCTACAGCAAAGGGCTTTATGATCAGAAGGAATAACAGAGGTGTATAACTATTCGTTTAAAAAAAAACTTCATGCAAATGTCTTACCGTCTTACAGTTGTACATGTAGGAACTTCGAAAGGATTTGTGAAGTGAGCTATGAATTAGATAGCTTATTTTCGGAAGGGGAGCTCGTGATTGAAATTTTATGACTGGGGAGATTTCTTTAATCATTATTCCAGGAGTTCCTGTTATTGTAAACACGACCAAACAAGTGACAAGCGGGATCGTGGTTGTCGCGTGGGAACTTCCTTTGGCGTGTGCAATTGACAAATACACTGTGTACTACAGGGAAGTAATATTCCTCGAGGTAAAAAGCAAGTGGCACTCGGTTACCGTGAATGGACATGAAACCAGTTATACGCTTCACCTCAGCTGTAAGAAAGAGTATGATGTAGCAGTTACCTCGTGGAGTGATCATAGGGAGAGTAACTTGAGTGACAGTAAGATATGGAACTTCAAGACTGGTGAAGGTAATGACGATAATTAATGTAGCGTGAAATAAGAAAGAGAGCTATAATAGTTTAATTAATACATTTCAGAGAAATTAATTGGTTATCCATACTCAGACCTAGGCCTAGATCGAGGCTTGAGCACTGTCCTGGTGTTTTTGTCACAGGCGAGTCTGTTTGAATTTTAATGAAACTGGATGAAAATTAAAAGAACTATTAATCAGGGAAATTTGTGAAAAAAAGAAGCAAGGCTAAATAGAAAGACCCAGCACAAGAGCACACCAGGTTAGACCCAATTAATCAATTAAAAACTATTCGAAGTTTGAATCTGGCATTTATCCTTTTTCCTTATTTAATTTAAATCTTCCAATGCCCACTTTCTTGTCTTACATACAGCCTTTAAAGTAATTGTCGAAAGCTGCTAAAACTCTATGTGGAACCTTCCACTAGAAACTTTTTGAGGCGATACTAGATAACTCGAAATCTCAACATGGTTATGAGAGGATATTGCCAAACAGTATTAAAGCTGCAGTATTAAAGTGCCACTATGACGAAAATCGCATCTTTTCTATCAAAGCCATTTTAAAGCATAAACAAGTAACCTGCATGAAAAGAAAAATACCGTTCATTATTTTCAAATATCTCTTTTTGTTCCAGAGATGTTAAAGTTTTTTAAATATGCAAATTAGCCAAGTAATGACATCATACACTCAACCAAATTTTGATCAAATATGATGAAAAAGGATATCTCAGCCAATTTGAGTCAGAACTGTTTGATTCTTTGCAGTAAGATTCTACCAAATGTGCTCCACAATTTGAGCTTAACAGTTGTGTTACCATGGCAACATACTGGGTTCCAGACCTCCCCAATATTAAAAACATTTCTCTCCACCTTTGGCAACCCATGTTCACATTTGCAAATGGTGTCTCGTATACATGATCCAACAAGCATATAAATATGTTAGCTTGGGTTTGTGGCCTTGTTTAACGTTTTTCAGGCTGAAAATCACTTACTTATTGAAATCGAGTGGGTGGGGATTGGAAAAAAGTGAGTTGCCATGGGAACAAAATATTTTATAGCCATAGGTGTGATTTCTGTAGAACTATTACCCTGCCAAGTTTCAGTGCTCCGTGCTGCAAATTGACCAAGATAGCTTTATTTATATACATGATACATGTAAAATTGGGTTGAGTAAGTGACGTCATCAGTCATCTCATTTGCATAATTTACACGTTTTTTCAAACTTAAATATCTCCGGAACTAATGCAGATATTTGCAAACGGTAAACAGCATTTTAATTCTTTTATAGAATTCTTTGTGATCCACCTAAAAAAATCAAGAGGTAAAAATTTGATCATAGTGGCTACTGAAACGAAATTTTGGTATCCTCTTTTATTTGATCAATCCATAGTTTTCAACCTAGTTAAAATCATGGTGAATTTTATTTTTGTCAAATCCCAACGAAAAGTGCTGTTTTTAGCCTCCAAAGTCGACTTTTTCGAGCAAAACTGTGTCCGGGCCCTGGAACCGAGTTTAAGGACCTTGTGACGTCACTGGTTGTGTTCACGTATGAAGCGCTAAAGATTACCTCTTGTTTTCACTTGAGTTATTCAAGTTTATTCTTCATATTATCGATACCTAGTAGTTTTCTTTCTGTAATTTCTGTCCAGCCTTGACAGAAAATACACATCGTAGACGTTAGAGGGCGCCAGAGTGTAGATTAACGAAAATGAATGCTACAGATTAGAACAGCTCAGTATATACCTTTCGAACATCTTGAGTACACGATTGGAGACTTCGAAGACGAGTGTGACTACTTTTATATCAAGACCTGAAGCCTGAACACGATATATCGTCCTTTTGTTTTCAGCCTGGATCAGAAACTTGGATTTTCACTGTTATCTAAGGTCTATTTAACCTAGGTTTGAATATGTATCTTCCGCAACTTTACTGCATTAATTAAAAGCGGTAAGCACATCAGCCATCCGCATGATCATGAAATTATTAACGGTCCACAAGCTTTGCAGCGAGTACTAGATTGCACACAGAGGGTATATATTTATGATACTAATAAGTGAGAGTTGTTGTGAGCATCGTTGGAACTAGAATTGTGGTCTACAGCACGGTTAATATCGCGGCATACGCATCAGTGTAAACAAAGCGGGGATATTTTGCTTTTCTTACGTGTATCAGTCCCAAATGCAACATTTCACGGCCGATGGATTACTTTGAGTTCCTTAACGTACATTATGTCTAAGATCTTCATTTATTAGTATCCAAGTTCAAAGCAATTCGTTAAAACATCGCTAGTTTACATTTCGAAGGTTTATTTTCAGAATGTGAACTAATTTGCATATATGATCTTTTGCTGCCGACACGGTCACGCTTTCTTTAGTTTCCTGAAATCATGTGGCAGCTTCGTTTGTCTTTAGAGTTTTAAATTCGTTACCTCTATATAAAAGACGAGCGTTTCTTAAATTGTTGCTGCTGTGGTAACTTGTAGGATGTAGTAGGCTCGATTTCCACCGCTTTCTCGTGTCCAACCAGATAAAAGGTCACTGTGTATGTAGCACAATCTTGTCCGCGGCGACCGTCGGGTTTCCTCTAAGCGAAGCGACTCGAAGAATAGAAGCGTTGTTGCTGCGATTCGTGCAGCAATACTCCGGATAATATTTTCAAAAGCCGCTTTCTCTTGTTTTCACGTCTATTTTACTTTATGAGGGAAGCTATTGTTAAATGAGTGATCGCCATTTGATTACGTGTCCTGATTGTTTTGCGATTTAACAACTCGGACTCGTTTGCTTGCTTACATAAATATCCTGGAAATATCCAATTGAATAGACTGAAAGGCTTCAGGATCAACTCTCCGCCTCTTCAGGTTTACGGCTACTGTTCTTAACTGCTTCACAGCTCTGAGATGTCCTAAAGATGTTTTTCGGGGGCTTTGAACACTAATCCCTTCTCCCATAATCACTCTATATTTTCAGTGAGGCATCAGAGTAACACAACCAGTGACGTCACTACGGTGTTTTGGCCGCGCCAAGATGGCCGCCAATTTTAGGCTCACCCGGTCAACTTCGAACGGCTGAAAAAGCAGTTTTCACTCGCCGTATGGGAAAAAAAAGTTTGCAGTGTTTCCAAGTAAGGTTCAAACTTTATTATTAAGCAAAAATGTCACATGCGAAAATTTCGTTTCAGTAGCACTTTAAGAAAATATCGTCCTCAAATCTCACGGTTGACATTATGAAAATTTACGATTTTCATCTGTTGCCCTTTATTTATCGCAGTGGACAACAACTGCCTTGAGGTGGATTGGCAAATCGCCCTCAGTCGACAGGGATGGGCTAACTGCTCCTGCTTGGGAAGTTACTTGAAAGGACTTTGGAGGGAAAATGACATTGTTTCATCTGATGGCATTGATAATATTAAACGAGGACAGTGTTGCGTCCCTCCTCGTGTGTATGAGGATGACACCCCTGACTGCCAAATAGTAGACTGGAAGGCAACGTTACACAGGTTAGTTAAATTTGTCATATCATTTGATCAGCAAATAAGGAACGTGACTTAGAGAAACCTTGGGCATGACGGAAGTTAGGAAAACCGACGGCTGATTTTCTGTTTATCCTGATTAGTTGAACTAATCAGAACTAAGTAATGACTCTGCTTAACAAAAGTAGCCAAAACGACAAGTGGAGTGGCAGGGTGATTTAGGTTATTTTGCCATGAGCGTTAAACAAAGGAAAAAATCAGATGGAAGAAGAGAGAAGGGGATGAGGGGGGAGGAATGGGAGAAGGGAGTGAGGGAGGAAGAGAGGATGCGAGAAATGGAAGAAAGGAGGAAGGGGCAGGGTGTCAAGTGACAAATGACACTTAGAAAATAGGAAAATAGGAATGACAGTGGCCAAAAAATAGGAAATAAATATGAATTCTCACCCCAAAATAGGAAAATTTTTTTGCATTCTATCCTCTTAACACTTCCAACAGCAACTCTGTTCCACAACCCAACACTTGAATATTTAACAGGCACCACGGCATACATCCACAATGCATTGCCGTATAAACAAAAACAAGTGTTACTACCCATGTCACCAAGCACAACTCATCCTACAACAATTACCAGATTCCAAATTTCATTAGATACTTCACAAGATGCCTTTAATTAAAGTCATTAGTCCTTTAAAACTGTGAGAATGATAAGCAACAATTTTTTGACAAACCAAAACAATAGCAAAGTTTACTGTCACCAAATGTATGTCTTCCTTACAATAAAAGCCATGCAACCACGACTTTTGAACATCACCAACCAAGTCCAACACTATACGTTTTTCGCTCTTTTAGCAGATTTGGTAACCTTAGCTTTGCTTTTTTTTAGCAGCATTTGCTGTTAAGGATATGGTCTTTTGTAACAGTTTGTGCTGTTTGTCAGTCAACAATTTTTTCCTTTGTCCTATTTTTTCCAAGCTTTGCATTGCTTGGTCTTTCTTGGTCGTAGCAGTGTCAAGCATCATACATTAACAGTTTGTTTGTTGACAGCTGTTGCTGAAAGGGCATCATATAGTTTTGATGTTGCATCACTCATTAATTCATCAGCCACTTTCAAGTGTACTTTTACTACTTCCTCTTGCATCAGAGTATCCTCACTACATGTATCTTGTAGGGACTGTCATGATTTAGCCATCTCTTCATTAGCTTTCTGTATTCTTTTGGCCTCCTTCATTTGTTCAGCTTCCTCCCTCTTCCTCTCATCTTCTAGTTTTTTGCCTTTACTAGTTGTGCCTCATATGTAGTGTGAGCTGATCATACAGATCTCTTCAACTCTTTTGTGATTGCAATGTTCTCAGATTGACCATTAAGTGGATCATAAAACCTGACTGCCTCCTTTACAGTGTACAGACCTGTAATTGAAGGCTTCGGTGGAAAAAGGGCGTTAGGTTTTTTACTGAAAAGTGAACTTTGTCGAAAACGCTCCAAATTTCGCATGCAGTTTTGTTTCCGTGTGTCAAACAATGTTCTGCATATTTTTTCCCTGAAGTTTGCTTCCTTTTTGAGATATTACGTATGCAAAAAAACACATTTTTCCAAGGGCATCCTCTGGGGACCTTTTGTTGAATGGAAAACAAAAGAAACCTTCTGTTTCGCTAAGCGATCAACTCACTATAATACCTTAAGCTCTTACTACTGCTTCGTTAGCACAAGCGGATGAGGCGCTGAACGGGCCAGATTCGAATTTGTTTTGCCGTGACACCGGTTCGACACGAGGTCGCTCAATTTTTTTTTTTCGCTCTGTTCCTTTTCTTTTTTCAAAAATGAAGATATCTATTTTTAAAAAAATGCGTATACAGCGGGAATCTGGAGAGATTTTTTTATACAGCTTATTGTGACGTGAGACAACACGTGAATTTCGATCGAGCGTCAAAGCAAAGAGAAGTGATGCATGATGCAGTACAGCTCTTTCGACTAATATCTTAAGCATTGTTTTTAAGTACCTTGTAGCCTGCCTGGTGGTTGATAGGCATCATAAAGCCTTGATAACCCGTAAGTCACCAGCATGTTTTAAAGAAGCAAAACGTGTTCTGTAACTTCCAACGCAACTGATATCAGCGGCAAGTCAGTTATCAGCGTTCGAAGTCAGGTCGATCCAGGCAGCAAAGTCCAAGAGCAGTTCTTGCCCAAGAATAAAACCCTGTCGTGAGTTGTGGCCCATTTGCCAAGCGTTGCTAGCTTCAAAGTTTGGAAAATGAGAACTGCTTTTAGACTTATAAAATTTTTCTTGCATCATCCTCCATGTTTACCCGCGCACGAGGTGTAACAGAACCTTCCCGGCATGCATTTCGATCACGTTCGGCAAGACAAGCCAAGACAAGACAAGACAAGACAAGACAAGACTCCGTAAATCACAATAATATTTAACTAATTACAGAGCGTGTTTTTTTCCTTTTTTATTCCAACATAATAATGGCCAACAAGAAGCGATCGATTGATTCAAAACATAGATCTGTGATCCAGGTTGCGTTGATTTTACTTCAAATCGCATGATTTGTAGTGTTTTAAACTTCTGGGATCAGGGGCCATGCAGATGTAAGGAGAGAGACCTGTACGTTGCACAGAAGGGTTAATCTGTTAATCTGTTAATCTGTCAGCCCTACATTTTTAAGCTTATACGTTGCAGGCAGTTAAAATGAAATAGAGATAGTTGCTGTGACGCTTTAAAGTGAAATCAACATTTTAACCTATTTAGGCCCGAAATCGACGTTTTCGAGTTTACGTGCTGGGTGAATTGAACAGCTTGCTGGATTTGAAGTGAAATCAACATCCTTGCCGTCATGCCTTAACGCGAAATCGCGTAAAATGAACTGGCTGTAATTCGAGTGAAATTAACGTCTTTGCGGTCGCGTGATAACGTGAAATCACAATTTTAACGGTTTTAAAAACCTGAAATCAACATTTTTTAAGGTTACATCTTGATTGTTCTCCTTGGCCTAACACTGCACTAACCCTAACGCGTCCTGACCTTAACTCTAACGTTATCCGAAGCGCTAACCCTAACAATGAAGCGCTAGCGCTAACCCTCGGCAATAACCCTCACCCTTCAACGCTAACCCTAGTTCAGTCAAGCGGTAACACTAAACGTTAACTCTAAGCCTAACCTTGTTCCGTAACCCTAGTTTCAAGCGGTAACCCTATTTCAAGCGGTAACCCTAGTTTCAAGCGGTAGCCCTAGGCGTTAACACTAAGCCTAACCTTGTTCCGTAACCCTAGTTTCAAGCGGTAACCCTGGTTTTAAGCGGTAACCCTAGTTTCAAGCCGTAGCCCTAAGCGTTAACTCTAAGCCTAACCTTATTCCGTAACCCTAGTTTCAAGCGGTAACCCTATTTGAAGCGGTAACCCTAGTTTCAAGCGGTAGCCCTAAGCGTTAACTCTAAGCCTAATCTTGTTCCGTAACCCTAGTTTCAAGCGGTAACCCTAGTTTCAAGCCGTAGCCCTAAGCGTTAACTCTAAGCCTAACCTTGTTCCTTAACCCTTCAACGCTAGCCCTAGTTTCGAGCGGTAACCCTAACCCTAAGTAAAACCCTAAGGGTTTAAGTCCTTGCGGTGGCGTGATAATGTGAAATCAAAATTTTAAGTCTCTGTAAATGACCTGATATCAACATTGTCTAGCTTGCGCATTGCGGGAAATTAACATCTGGCTGTAATTTGAGTGAACGAACGTCTTTGCGGTCGCACGTTAACGTGAAATAAAAGTTTTAACGGTTTTAACCTGACATCAACACTTTTTGAGGTTACACGTTGCAAAAGATCAATATTTTGCTGGATTTTAAGTGAAATTACCGTCTTTGCGGTCACGTGCTGACGTGACAACAAATACAGGGTTTTTTGCATACGTAATATCTCGAAAACGAAACAAACTTCAGCAAAAAACATGCAGAACATTGTCTAACGCACCTAAACAAAACTGCATGCGAAATTTGGAGCGTTTTTGATAAATTTCATTTTTGAGTAAAAAACCTAACGCCCTTTTTCCACCGAAGCCTTCAATTGTCACTTCTCCTACTGCTGACCTCTCAATGGTGACCACTCTTGCGTTTATCGACAGATTCCTTTCAGACTCAGCATTTGTTTGGGCAAATACAAGTCCAGATTTGATCACTAGGGGCAGACATTGATATCGACTGTTACCATCAATTGACTTAAGCAGGAGCATAGCATTCCAGTGATGATCAACCCGCTGATTATAGTATCAAGTTCAAAACTTGATCTGCTTGTAGCCATTTCCACTCATCCAGCAAAGATGAGACATCTAGCTGAGGCTGAAGTTTCTTAGAAAGATTCTGGATGGAAGTGTCTGTGGATTTCAGTGCCATTTGAGGGGATTTAGGCAGCCAAGGTCTCTCAAGAGCTTGTATCCTAGGTGTAACTGTGTCTGAAGGTGGGATACTGTGGCAACATAAAATGCTGTAATACCAAAAATAGCCAGCCTCTGCTTTGCAGGATTCAAACATGCTAAGGCCTTTCTGGTTTGATCACCAATGACAAGTTCATTGTCAGTAAGGTGTGACTTGACATCCCTTGCATGCTATCAAAAGCACTGAGAAAGTCCGGGTACGAGTTTCAGAAGAAAATCACTCGTAAAGACTTCAAACTGGTCTTTTTTGACATGAAGTTTCAGTTTTTTGTTGTATTGATCAATTTTATTGGCAGTTTTATGTCAAATAAATGTTTCTGTGTACCTATTAAAGCCCTAAAAATGTAAGAAAAACCAGGGTTTTCATGAAAAGATAGGAGAAAATAGGAGGCAGGCCAAAAACTAGGAAAAAATAGGAACTTGACAACCTGCCCGCATTTAAAGGAAGGAAAGGAAGGAGGATGGAAGGAAGAGATGACGGGAGGAATGGAAGAAAGGGGAAGGAGGAAGTGGGAAAGGAGGAATGGAAGAAAGAGGAGAATGGGGAAGGAGGTATGTAAGAAGGTAGGTAGGAAGGATGGGAGGAATGGAAGAAGGGAGGAAGGGGAAGGCAGGAAAAGAAGGAAGAAGGTAATGGGTAATGGAAGAAGGGAGGATGGTATGAAAGGTGGAAGAAATTTATAATTACTGCCATTTTCTAATCTAGAAACAACAAATGGGCCCTCTGTCAAGATGGGTATTTTCTTCGAGGGTTATACCGTTCAGGCGACGTTCGGCTGCGCAATATCGAACAAGCATTGTGTTGCAAGCCGAGAACATTTTCAAACATAGACAAGGCTAGGGATTGCTACGATGAAGACGTGAGGCTATCACTAGATAGGAGAGGCTGGAGCAAGTGTAAACAAGACTGGTATTACATGGTGGGTGTGTACAAAGAGGGCTGTGATGATCTGCACTGTATTGAGATGATTAGATGCTGTAGAATGCAGCTACCAGGTACACACTCTGAGATTTCATTTTGACAAAATAAACCAAAACTATATTTCTTCTTTGCAAAGCCATAGGATTGCTTTTCTTTGCCATTATGTATTTTTAGATATGCCGGTTCTTGGTCACTGGCTGATGAATGGTCATGATGAACTTCTAAGGTTAGTGATGATTAATCAATGAAGCAGATAACCAATCAATCAATCATACAGGCAGGCAGGCAGCCTACTATTTGTGGGAATCTAAGTTTAGTAGAGATCAAAGCACATCGAAAGCCTGCGATACATGAGATAAGAACTGCTCTATTTCATGATTGGCGTCAATCGTCTTGTATTTCATTCACGCTTTCTTGGTGTTCTATTTCAGCTTTAATAGCACGCCACTCTTTGCAGAGGGACGGTGTCCTGGCAGTAAGGCCATTTTTTTCAACCAAACAAATTCCTTCGCTAGCACACCAAAACTCAATCTTGTCGATCAGAGTTTTACCATTGCCTGCTGGATAAAGCAAACAACATGGGTCCCCAATAAGGTGGCAGCGATTTACGGTGACTGGTATCATCCATGGCAGTTTTTATTGGGCATAGCAAACCAAAAAATAACATTTGACCGTCACCAAAGAGGACCAGTTGAATGGTTTTACTTTTTTTATAGTTCTAATATCTGCATGCTAAACCCCAGTAGCAGTTGGCTAAATCAGTTACTCTTGTTTTCTTCTTACAGCTTCAGTAGCTCGCCACTCTTTGCTGAGGGACGGTGTCCTGGCAGTAAGGCCGCTTTTTTCAACCAAACAAATTCCTTTGCCAGTACACCGACAATCAAACTTAATGATCAGAGTTTTACCATTGCTTGTTGGATTAAACAAACAACATGGGTCCCCAATAAGAAGGCAGCGATTTACGGTGACTGGTATTATCCATGGCAGTTTTTATTGGGCATAAAAAACCAAGAAATAACATTTGACCGTCACCAAAGAGGACCAGTTGAATGGTTTTACTTTAAGAGTACCATTGCCATCTCGAACACGTGGACCCACGTGGCTGTTACCGTGGATGACGTGAGAAAAGCTGTGTATATCTATGTTGACGGGAAAGAAGTAGGGTACAGATCATATAAGCCGGAGGCCAAGTCCTATGGACCCACAGGGAAGCTGTACCAAATTGGTGATGATGGTCATTGGAATGACCATCAGTTCCACGGATCGATAATGGATCTTTATGTCTTTGGTATGGCACTTACGCTGGATCAAATCAATAGACT
>JAHPZR010000005.1:25000-31696 GCA_019787425.1 Platygyra sinensis | reverse complement strand
CCAGAGCCAATTCTCTCAACCAATCGAGGAAGTCTCGAATGCACGTGGTCCCTTCGAAATGAAAAAGGTCGTCGCAGTTGGAGGTAGCGACACACACTACATTGGGCACGTGGACACCCGTGTCTTGCATGGTTTCACTGTCCCAGTACACAAAGAGTTTTTCTTGGGCCTCGTGACTTTGCGACCCCATCCGCTTTGCGTTTTCTGGATTTCAGTAGTTTTCTCTTTTGTTCCAGTTTGGTGGGATTTTGGATGAAACATTGATGGGTGTAGAGATTGCGGTATTCTTTGCACGAGGGGCATTCGGCGGTTCCGCACACGTGACGCGTCTCGATCTCGCGAGGTCAGTAGGGTTGGTTGCATCGTGGACATTTCTTCTTGGACCCGCAGACGTTTTTGATCATTTTGGTTAGGTCGGCTTTTTGTCCGTTGGTGGTAGAGTAGGTAAGATGATTGTTCAAACAACGTTCCCTGAAGAAGAACCGTTGACATCATTGGCATGGATGTTCGAGCGAATCTGCAGACCGAGCTCGAAAGTCCTCGCACTCGGTTTGGAACCAGGCGGGACATTTCTTACCAATGCAAGGATGGTGATGATCATCATCGTTTTCAAAACTACTTTCGCACTCGATGCAAAAATGACTCGTTCTGAGAAATCCTAGGAGAGAATTGCATCCGTGGTAGTGGTCTCCCACTTTGATGAGAATGATCTGTTGGGGTTGGGGGGTGGGGGGCCTTTGAAGATGATTTGGTATTGGTGATCCACGGACAAGACCACGATCTGGTGGTTGACAAGATGACGTTGAAAGGCGTCGAGTTCGGTCAGCCCGCAAGGACCTTCGGGAACACGAGCGTCGCGATGGAGTGCTTTAGCTTGTTGACCTTGAGGATCTCTACCTCGACGCAGACTAACGTATTCGTCGTGACGACTTCCCAAGTCGCAGTAGGCTTTCATGGTGACGATGGCGCGTGCGCAACACAGTTCGTCGTCGTTCTGGATTTTGATGACACTCTTTTTAAGATCCAATAATTTCTCGAGTGCCATGTTACCTTTACGGATCCGGTTGTTCCCAGCACCTCGTCCTGGATCTCGAATGTGAGAAATGTGAAGGGAGAAGGAATCGTCCAATCGAAACTGTTCGTTGGAGTTCATTATACGGGAAATCTGTTGCATGATTTCTCGGGCTCTGAGATCATTGTTCACCCATTCACGGACTCACATACGACTGGAATTGATATTGATGAAAAAATGACTTCCAATGACTATTACTGTTATATGTTACCCTCGTTAAATAAAGTCTTACTTACTTACTTACCTACTTACTTACTTACTTCTGCATCGTTGAGGATTTGCTCGCGTATAGCGCGTTGGAGCGCTTCTTCCATTTGACGGAGTAAAATGTGACGTTGCTGTTGGACGGGTAGCGGGGCACCACCTCCGCGTTGCATCAAATGTCCCACGTAATTTCTGTGTCGGACCCCTAACCGACGCACGCGTCGATCCAAGTGAGGTGTTAACAAGAAATCAAACCCCCGCTCTGCCTCGTCGAGATGATCTGCCAATAGGGCATTGTCCTCCTCATTGTCTAAGTCAAAGTCCTTTTCGTCGAGGTTAAGCTCTGGTCTGAATCGTAACATGATGGAGAAATGAGGGAGTGAGAAGCTTGCACTTTATTTAATGAGTCGTGCTGACCAATGGGAGCACTTTCACACCAAATAAGGTAAAGTCTGAAGAAAAAAAGAATTTTTAATCACGTGATGAACCTCTTACACGTGGGACGTGTGTCAAATCCCTACTGGAATGACGCCCTATTCAAGATTAAGGCGGGTAGAGTGTACATGACTTGATTGATGGTACTCATTTTTTCGAGGGCACGTTGGAAACCAAAGGCAATGAAACATTTTCTCCGCACCAAAGTCGAATCACCCTCAAATCCATAATAATATCCGTAAATTCGCATGTGGTCACATACTGAACCAAAACTGCATCCGTTCTCGGTACGAATATGGACGCCTTCAAAACGCATGGGTCTACATTGTAAGTGACCTGGCCAAATCGATCGTAAACGTCCGTGCATCTCTATCTGTTTACACAAGGCTTGACTGACTTCACTCTCACGCCAGTCGATCAACTCTTGTCTCTCCTTATAGTTCAAGATGACCTCTTTTATTTCGGGTTGTTATGTCAATGAGGAGAATGCAAAATGTGAGATGTATCTAGGACACGGATTTGAACAAGCTTGGTCACCTGTTAATCATGTAAAATCTTTTTTATGATTTTTTCAGAACAAAATAAAACAATGGATGTGAAAAGGAAATTACAGTTATCACTATTTTATGACAGCTATTGGGACATGTTACCACCTGAAATACAAGCCCATATCATCCAATTGAAAATCGCTCAAATGCACATTGATGCGGAACGAAAAGAGATGATGAATAGATTGTGTCACGAAATTCAGTACTATGCACGCCAAAAGGAGAGATGGGGACTCGGACATGTGAAATGCGTTCCAGATAAAAAAGCATATTATGCTTGTAATCGATATCATCTAAGAGTGTACCGGATTGTACTTTGACAGAAGGAATGTCAAGCAAAGAATGTTTCTCGGTAAAGGCATGATGAATGCCTATAAACAAATCCATTTCATAAAATCACTTTTGTAATTTTCTTTTTTTCTCTCATGACCAGACAATGAACCCTGAGACTAAATTGGAATTGATGAAACACACGGACAGTTATTGGATGTTATTACCGGAAGAAATAAAAGAGCTGATTTTAAAGTACAAAGAGAGTCAAGAATTGATCGAGTGGCGTGAACGTGAAGACAGTCGCCAGCTGTGCAAACAGATAAGACTCTATGAGCGAAAGAGACAAAAGTGGTTCATTGGTCCCATACGATGTAGATGTTTTTGCACGAGAGTGTGTGGGAATGATTGTATACACATGCGAGTTTACGGTCACTATTGGGATTTGAACGGTGCAAAGAAAACAGTCTTTTTGCATTACGATTTAACAGCTGCCATGACACGTTGTGACTCGATAAAAATAAGACTCCAGTATCAGACTAATGAACACGTGCAACTCCCTTTCCTGAGTATGGACCTCAAAACCAAATTGGAATTGATGAAACACACCGATAGCTATTGGACTTTGTTACCAACCGAAATAAAAGAGGTCATCTTGAACTATAAGGAGAGACAAGAGTTGATCGACTGGCGTGAGAGTGAAGTCAGTCAAGCCTTGTGTAAACAGATAGAGATGCACGGACGTTTACGATCGATTTGGCCAGGTCACTTACAATGTAGACCCATGCGTTTTGAAGGCGTCCATATTCGTACCGAGAACGGATGCAGTTTTGGTTCAGTATGTGACCACATGCGAATTTACGGATATTATTATGGATTTGAGGGTGATTCGACTTTGGTGCGGAGAAAATGTTTCATTGCCTTTGGTTTCCAACGTGCCCTCGAAAAAATGAGTACCATCAATCAAGTCATGTACACTCTACCCGCCTTAATCTTGAATAGGGCGTCATTCCAGTAGGGATTTGACACACGTCCCACGTGTAAGAGGTTCATCACGTGATTAAAAATTCTTTTTTTCTTCAGACTTTACCTTATTTGGTGTGAAAGTGCTCCCATTGGTCAGCACGACTCATTAAATAAAGTGCAAGCTTCTCACTCCCTCATTTCTCCATCATGTTACGATTCAGACCAGAGCTTAACCTCGACGAAAAGGACTTTGACTTAGACAATGAGGAGGACAATGCCCTATTGGCAGATCATCTCGACGAGGCAGAGCGGGGGTTTGATTTCTTGTTAACACCTCACTTGGATCGACGCGTGCGTCGGTTAGGGGTCCGACACAGAAATTACGTGGGACATTTGATGCAACGCGGAGGTGGTGCCCCGCTACCCGTCCAACAGCAACGTCACATTTTACTCCGTCAAATGGAAGAAGCGCTCCAACGCGCTATACGCGAGCAAATCCTCAACGATGCAGAAGTAAGTAAGTAAGTAGGTAAGTAAGTAAGTAAGACTTTATTTAACGAGGGTAACATATAACAGTAATAGTCATTGGAAGTCATTTTTTCATCAATATCAATTCCAGTCGTATGTGAGTCCGTGAATGGGTGAACAATGATCTCAGAGCCCGAGAAATCATGCAACAGATTTCCCGTATAATGAACTCCAACGAACAGTTTCGATTGGACGATTCCTTCTCCCTTCACATTTCTCACATTCGAGATCCAGGACGAGGTGCTGGGAACAACCGGATCCGTAAAGGTAACATGGCACTCGAGAAATTATTGGATCTTAAAAAGAGTGTCATCAAAATCCAGAACGACGACGAACTGTGTTGCGCACGCGCCATCGTCACCATGAAAGCCTACTGCGACTTGGGAAGTCGTCACGACGAATACGTTAGTCTGCGTCGAGGTAGAGATCCTCAAGGTCAACAAGCTAAAGCACTCCATCGCGACGCTCGTGTTCCCGAAGGTCCTTGCGGGCTGACCGAACTCGACGCCTTTCAACGTCATCTTGTCAACCACCAGATCGTGGTCTTGTCCGTGGATCACCAATACCAAATCATCTTCAAAGGCCCCCCACCCCCCAACCCCAACAGATCATTCTCATCAAAGTGGGAGACCACTACCACGGATGCAATTCTCTCCTAGGATTTCTCAGAACGAGTCATTTTTGCATCGAGTGCGAAAGTAGTTTTGAAAACGATGATGATCATCACCATCCTTGCATTGGTAAGAAATGTCCCGCCTGGTTCCAAACCGAGTGCGAGGACTTTCGAGCTCGGTCTGCAGATTCGCTCGAACATCCATGCCAATGATGTCAACGGTTCTTCTTCAGGGAACGTTGTTTGAACAATCATCTTACCTACTCTACCACCAACGGACAAAAAGCCGACCTAACCAAAATGATCAAAAACGTCTGCGGGTCCAAGAAGAAATGTCCACGATGCAACCAACCCTACTGACCTCGCGAGATCGAGACGCGTCACGTGTGCGGAACCGCCGAATGCCCCTCGTGCAAAGAATACCGCAATCTCTACACCCATCAATGTTTCATCCAAAATCCCACCAAACTGGAACAAAAGAGAAAACTACTGAAATCCAGAAAACGCAAAGCGGATGGGGTCGCAAAGTCACGAGGCCCAAGAAAAACTCTTTGTGTACTGGGACAGTGAAACCATGCAAGACACGGGTGTCCACGTGCCCAATGTAGTGTGTGTCGCTACCTCCAACTGCGACGACCTTTTTCATTTCGAAGGGACCACGTGCATTCGAGACTTCCTCGATTGGTTGAGAGAATTGGCTCTGGGTCACAAACTCACCATGTTGGCTCATAACTCGCACGCAAGGGTTTGAGTCTTACTTGATTTTAAACGAACTCTACAAACAATATGTCCTCACGGAACAGATCGTCAATGGTGCTAAAATCTTGTCGTTATCCATCAACCGTGGAGACATTGTGTTCAAAGACTCTCTCTGCTTCTTTCAGTTGTCGCTGTCCGCCTTCCCTAAAGCGTTCGGGCTCACGGAACAAAAGAAAGGCTTCTTTCCCCATTTCTTCAACACCCCAGCCAATCAGAACTATGTCGGACCCTTACCAAACAAGGAACACTACGATCCGCAAGGCATGTCCACCAACAGAGCCCGAGAATTCGAACGGTGGTATGACGCGCACGATCCCGCGTACGTCTTTGATTTTCAAAAGGAACTCGTGGCCTACTGCGAATCCGACGTGTTTCTCCCCAAAGGAGCCTGCGAAGAATTCTGCAAGGAATTCGAAGAGATCAGCGGTTTCAATCCCCTCGAACGACGTATCACCATCGCCTCTGCGTGCAATCTCTTCTACCGCACCAAACACATGCCCGAACGTCAATTAGCCTCTGAACCCGTCAGTGGATGGCACGCTCAAGCCAAACCCCATTCCCTCGCTGCCCTGAAATGGTTGACTTACCTCAACCGGAAACCTGACGTGAACATTCGTCACGCACGCAACGGCGGGGAACACGTGATCCTTCACGGAAACAAAACCTATTACGTGGACGGGTACGACGAACGGACACCACGGTGTACGAATTCAACGGATGCTTCTGGCACGGTTGCCCCAAGTGTTTCCCGAACCGTGACAAGACGTGTCACAAGATGTGCGACCAAACCATGCGTGACGTGTACGAAGCCACTCGACTCAAATAGGATGCTTTGTTCGCCGAGGGTTACAGCGTGGTGGTCATGTGGGAATGTGAATGGACAAGACTCAAGCAAGAGGACGAGACTGTACGTCAACTCGTCGACTCCCTCGAACTCATCTCCAGAGTCCAACCCCGAGACGCGTTCTTCGGTGGACGCACCAATGCCATCAAATTGTATCACGTGGTCGTCGACGGTGAAAAGATCTATTACTTCGATTTCACCTCCCTCTACCCTTGGACCAACAAAAACTGTCTCTACCCGGTCGGACATCCCATTGCCATCCACGAACCCGAAGGCACCGATAACTCCTCTTACTTCGGTCTGGTGAAATGCAAGATCCTTCCTCCCTACGGTCTGTACCGTCCCGTCTTACCCCACCGTAGTGGAGGAAAACTCACCTTCCCGCTTTGCAGAACTTGCGTCGAACAAGAACAACACAAACCGCTGACCGCACGAAGTTATTGTTGCTGGCACACCG
>JAHPZR010000005.1:2500-20000 GCA_019787425.1 Platygyra sinensis | reverse complement strand
GTGTACAGGATCCATGGTTTCAAGGTTTCAATTCTTCGTAGTGTTTATATATATGGGAAGCTAGGGTTCTTTGAAACCTTTTTCTTCAATAAAAGGACGAATTCTTCATCGTCTATTGTTTCATCGTTTTCAAGGTATTTTCGACGTGGTATCTTTTCAGAAAACTGGCGGGATTAAGTTGCCGTCGCAGTGCTGCTTAACATGCTTAGGCGAGTGAAACGCGACGCCGGTCTCGCCTCAGCCTTTACGCGGATGTGCCGTCCCCGTCGCCACCTCCCGTCGGGGTGCTTAAGGTCTCTATTATAAGGACACAAACGTAAGTTTTGGTTTCTTTTCTTACCTGTCTAGTGTTTTTCCCGTATTTATAGTTGTAGTTTTCCTTTGTTTTAGTTTTCGAAACTGTGCAAAGATCTTACAAAGATCGTACAAATATTGTAAATTGGTTTCATCGTATAAGCAACGAATCACAAGAACGCGTCTTCAAGTTTGTGTTGTTTTATCGTTTTTATGCGACCACACTTCTTGCCTTGTGTTTCAAAGTATACCTTGTCTGAGAAAGGTCTTTGCCTTTTTCAGTTTGCTCAGGATGTCTACTCATGTGCCCACAGCTGCAACAACCCGCGGTATACCAATCCACCTCGCGTTATGCACAAGGAGGATGTACCGCTATTTGCTCAAACCTTTGCGTTTCTGGTACCATGGCCGATGGTACGTGTGAAGATGCACAGTTAAAGTAAAGTTTATTTCATGTAAAATATACATAAAAGAAAAACGTCAGAGGTTATCCCTATCGAGGACGTTCCCTACATAAAATAAAGAAAATCTGCTACCATATAAAATTTGAATCTTCTAAATATAAAATTTAAAAATAATTAAGAATGCCTAAAAATTTACAAAATCCCACAATGCTTTTTGAGTTTATCACAAAAAATGCTAAAGTTATGTTCGTGTACTATCCCTTCAGGAAGCGCATTCCACTGTTTGATAACTCTAATAAATAGCGAGTGCAAAAAACAATTTACTCTAGCTAATGGCTGTCTTAATTTAAATGAATGGTTTGATCTTCTTCTACTGTGGCAATTAAATTCAAAATAATCATCGCATTTGAGGCCGTTGAGACCATGGATAGTCTTGTAGCACTCTAACAAGGATAAATAAGACCTTCTTGATTAGAGACTGGACCACCCAAGCATTGTCAATCTTTCTTCGTACGGAGAGTTCCTAGACGAAATCGGAAGAGCGTATTTCGAGGCCCTACGTTGGACTCTTTCAAAGGCGTCAATGTTCTTCAGGCTGTAAATAGGCTAGGGTGACCAGAGAGGGACAGCATATTCCAGAATGGGTATAAGTAAGGCCTTGTACATACGAGAAAAGATTTCCTTGTTTCCCGGACCAACTTTCCTTTTAAGAAAACCCACAATATTGTTAGCTTTATCAACAACTGTCTGTGCCTTATAATTATATGTCGCTCGCGAAAAATCTAGCTCAGCGTTGTGTCTGTCACGTGCTATCAAGAATGTAAAATTTAAGCTAGTGGTAGAAGTTAAGGTACTGCGACTCCGAAATTTGATTTAAAAATAGCTTTATTCCAACACATCACTCAGTCAGAACCTCCCTCAGTTTAAATTCGTTTCCTGTAGAACTTGTAGCCGAATCCCACACACTAGGTTTATTGTGTTTTAACCAGCGAGTGGCTAAAACCAATAAAAACAAACTAAACGTACCGAACGGTAAAAGACGAAGTATAAGAGCTACAGAAAAATTACTAAACTTAAAGATTTGCGACGACAAAAACACACTAACAGCAGCAAAAAGCTAACGGCAGAAGAAGATAAACAGAACATGAAACGATAGGTAGAAAATCTACAGCCAACATTAATTTTACACGATAACTGAAAAACGAAATACTAAAGACAAAATAAAAGTAAGTAAAGGCTCCAATGTTTTCTACAGGTCAAAATAAACTGTCTTTATTGCTTGGCTTAGTAAATGTCATGAAATAGAAAAAGATGAAATAAGTGAACGAAATTTTGCCGACTTACCATTTGAGGAAATGAATTTTTGTTCACCTATTTTAATTTTAAACTATCAACGAGGCATGCATTTTTGGAGCGGTTTGCTTGTATAATGTCCGAATCAACAAGCATCTCGGTTCAGACCAGGAGGGCGTTAGCTGCAGGCCAATTTTAGTTTTTTTCCATTTTTCAAAGCCATTTCTTCTTTACAATATTTGATCAAAATTGAAGCGATACTTGACATGTATGTTTCATACCAAAAGAAACTGGTTTATCATTTTTTTGAACTGATTACAGGAAATTGATTTGAAATTTGGTACCGACCATTATCTCTGTTGTTAGTATACTACGGAAGGCAGATTACGGGTTCAACACTATCGGAATAAACAACGGATACCGACGAAAACGATATTGAAATAGATTAATAGCATGTTTCGGAAAGGAGCGGTCGCTAGATTTCATACAGGGCCCATGCCAGGGAAAAGGTCCTGGGAACGAGGTTGTACCATCAATTGTCTGTTTTTTCTTTGTGTACCAGCACAATCGGCTCAAAAAAAGCATGATACGATTTAAGACAACATGTTTGGCGCTGAATATAACTAAGTCGCGGCTTTAGTTTTATATTTTGCAATCTAGTTGTGTAATCAGTTTTTATTACATCATTAGCTCGCTGAATTTCAGATTTTCATTCTTCTTGTTGTTGTAGACTTTTTAAGGCAATCTGGATACACCTATTTTAGATTCAAACATTGGTGTTGCAAAAATTAAACCTCGCACCAAACTCAGTCGTTGTAGGATGATGACCTAGGGATTCTTTAATGGATAAATGCCTGCTGCGACTCACTGCGGGGAACTGAAGAAAGACTGTATGAAAGACTTGACTTAGCAAAAAAAATAAAGAAATTGCTCCAAGGAAGATAACACTAAATCTTACAGATTTACAAACAAAAAACAACCAGCTTGTTACAAGTTTTAGAAAACTGCAAACCCAAAAAAACACCTCTTAAAGGAGGCAATAGTTATGCAAAATAGAATATATAAAACGTTGTATTCAACTAGGCAATGGAATATCTTTTAAAGGGAATTTAAAAAAAACATTACAGCGACAAAACGTAAACTACATTTTAAATACATTCATTAACTCAAAAGTCCATGTACCCAAAATGTCTAAGAGCTTGCAGTCATAATTCGTCAGCAAAATGGGTTCACAGCGTACGTGTTAATACTTAAAAACTCTTCTTTATGTTGATTTGCGATTGATCGAGTAAATATTGATTTATTAACGGGATAAAGTGGCAATATTGATTTTTCCAAGCTTGAAAATGTTATTTTAAGCTTCAGCCCGTACCGCAAGCGAGAAATTAAGTGATATCAGGCACATAAGAAGGTTCTCTGTGGGCTTTTATCTCGAATTAATTAACAATGATCAAGAACAATCTTTTACATTTTTCGTAAAGCAATTTCTTATTGCTTACTAGAATGTTTTGTTTGGTAGAATGATAAACATGTTTCATGTTTTAGGTGTCTACCCGGGTAGTAGTCTAAACTGTCTACAGTACTCAACGAAAGTTTTTGTAGGTCATTAAATAGATTTTAGAGTTGCTTAACTGATATCTTTTTGTCCACCATTTGTTATTCAGATTTCTTTTCTTCAGCAATAACGTGAACAAACTTAGCAGATAGACAATATCCAGATTCTAGTGATTATCTACTAAGATTTTTTTTTTCGTTTCCTCGGGCAGTGACGGTACGTGTTTTACAAGAGCGATGGAAACAAAATTCAACCGCTCTAAAGTTAGAGTTTAATGGAAAATCTAAATGTTGTTAAGCCAGATAACGATGAATTTCTCCAATCAGAAATTATTTCTTGAAAGTCTTAGGATGTCGAAAGGTGTGAAGTTTAAGTGGTTCTGATCCTCCGCTGATACCGCAGAGCACTGCTGGAGGCACCTTAAACTGCGTTATCTTGAAACAATCTCGATTGGAATCGTGGCACGTGGAAGTGGAGTTATTTCGGCTCAGTTTGCTTCCGTTTGGCCGCATCAAAAGCAGCGGGATTTTATTTCAAAATAGAGTGCTTTTACAGATATTGATACCTGAGCAAAACTTATAAAGAAACAAATTCGCTCGACCAACGCGCGCTCAACTAGTCAAACCCAGTCAGTTTGCGGAGACCACTTGTGCACCCGCCCTTTTAAACATCTCCAGTCCAAAGCAAACTTGCTTCCTCGCTACATATACTTGCTAGAAAACTAGCCGGGTAGAGAAACACGAAACACGACACGAAACACTCTGTAAAAAAAGGATAACAAATACAGTGTCCTTATCAAAGTCAAGTGAAGGTATGGAGATCTCATACAACCTCATTCGAAAATCAGTTAGTCGGTAAAGTACTAGGCCGCTTAGAATAAATCGTAGCGAAAACCGGTTTACCCCGTTAGCCTTTTCGGAAACAATCATTGTTTTGCAGAGACATTTCACAAACATTTTGGCATCCAAAAAGTATAACAGCTATTAGATACAGATGCTCGTCGTTGTGTCTCATTCGTACTCGGCCGGCTCCATGCATGGAGCCAAACATTGACGACCAAATGTAAAATGCAAAGTAAAAGCAAAGTCGATTTCCACCGATCTTCTAATTTAATTATCATGATTATATACATGAAAAAGGTATAAATGAAACCGTAAGCAGTAACGTTTAATCGGTAGTTTTCTCCCGACTGTTTACGAACCGACATTACCTTCAGTAGTAAGGTTAAAAGTATCGAAAAAGATATAATACTCAGCTGGCAAGCACCTGACATAGAAAAATGATCTCTTCATCTTCTTATCTCGCCACCTCCACCCCCTCCCCCCCCCCTCCCCTCCCAACTCTACTCCATAGTGCTTCACCTAAGAAACCAAATTTTTTGCAGATCGCTTACAAAGAATGAAACTGACTTTGTACGTGTACCACTCTCTTTATATCACAAGTTATCCTTGCCGTGTTTCTACACGAAACAATTGCAACCGGCAACTTTTATCTTCGGTTTGGACGCAGTATGAAAAAGCTCGCGCCTGACGAAAGGGCTATGAGGGCAAGGACACTAGTAGACAGGAACACTGAATGGGAGCAACCGCCACAAATTTCTAGAATCATTGAAAGACACAGGTAACTTTAAGTAGCGCTTATTTCTTGACGCTATTTTCGCAAACGAAGGCTGCAACGTTTATTCTCGTTCACACGTGAGAAGCGTTATGACAACTTTCCATTTTGTTCCTTTTTGGAAAATAAAATTATGAAGAATGATGGTACATTATTCGGTAGAAACCATTTAGCTATCAATTCAGTTTACCAATAGCAAAGCAAATAGCGAATTATTAATTTTAAAGTCAATTAAAAAACGTTCCCCCTAAGAGGTCAAGTAACTAAGGTAACTAAAAGAGATAGCACTTGAAGCGTCATTGTCACAAACTCACGATTGCGGATAATTTAGCTTTATCGACGTCGAGTGAATAAATATGAGAAAGTAGAAACGGTATATATAAGAGCAGAGTTCTTAAACATTTAGGTTGATAATATATGAAAAAAAGGCATTCTTCAATTTTCCATCGAATAAAAAGGATGCCTTTTATTGACCAAAATTCAAATCAGTCCACTTTTTGAGAGTTTTAAGCATGACGTTTACGACAGACGCCAAAGAGAACCTCTGATATTGTGTTCTTTTCTTCTTACTCGAACGTCGCCTATGTTTCAACGCAGATACAAATAATGTCACTCTACTGAATCAACAGCTGAAGACGGGGAAAAGTTTCATTTTTCCCGTTTGCCGTTTTAACGTAAGGTAATGCTTAATCTCTCTATTAAAGATGCTGCGCTCGAGATCCACAAAGATTCGTCCGACATATTTCTCAACTTTAACTTTATATATATGTATATGTATAAATTCAATCTACAGGACACTCGGACTTTAATTGGCATTTAGTCCAACAAAGTACTTATGAATGATCACTTGCCCGCTCATCAAAGTTAGCATTTTGCGAGAGCCTCTCAAACGGATCTCACGGCCAAGTTTGCATGTTCAGTTTTCACTGAGCCATGATGCTAATAATTATTTTTAACTTCTTGTTTTTAGGTCTGATACAATCGACGTTACAAATGATGAACGTACTGAGTGAGAAACGGAAACAAATAAACAGGGATTAACTTTATTTCATAGCTATGTTATCCGGGATTGCTCCCAGAAGAAAGATGCTAATCTAAAGAATCCAGACTTGAAAATGTTTAGGAATTTTCTTGTTTTATTCTTTCAAACAATAGACCGTTCTCATTGATATTTATCTTGAAATTCTATGAGACTTATGACATTGAATAATTTGTGTATTGTCACTTTGGCAATCGACCAGTGAAGTCAACCACTGTCTTTGTGTTCTTTTCACTTTTAATTATTTATCTCCTTCCATTATGTTATCGTCATCCAAAAAAAACCGCGTAAATGCGTTAAGCCCTGGCCAAACCGATACCGTTTGGTCAGGACTTGTGTGCATTTGCGTTGACGTGCGATGACTTGCGCATACTTTGATCGAGGTAAATTTGCACGCGAGTCGACGTACGTTTTTCTCCATTTGGCCACCCAACATAAGTCAACGCAAGCTCACTGACGTCCATTCGTTGATATTGCAATCTATTAGCCAATGAAATACAGGATATGTCTGACATGAAGTGTTCTCTTTTTTTTTACTTTTGCGACTAGCGTTTACTTGCGAGAAAACTTCCGAATCCGTTTGGCCACCCAATGCAAGTTCAACTTGCGGCTACTTGCAACCAATCGCGAGTCCGTTTGGCCAGGGCTTTAGATGACATGCTGAAGGAACACATTCCGTCTTTGCTACAAAAGTTAACATTTAAGCAGATGCGCTAAATCATTTGCCAAAGGGAAACGATTGACACCTCAGTCACTTGCTTTCCTGGATACGTATTGTGGCGATACTTAGTCATATATTGTAAAATTAACGTTGAATGACTCAGTACGACATATATAATTAATAGAAAATTTGCTACAAACCTGAATAAAAAAGAAATAATAGTAACTACAGATAACCTACTGAACGTGACCCTAAACTTCGTTTTTTCGTTTGCTTGCTAGTCCGGTTGTTTTTTTCCGGTCGGTTTGTTCGTTCAATTACTCGTTCGCTTGTTGGTGGTCTGTTGGTTGGTTGGTTCATTCGTTCGTTCGTTCATTCGTTTGTTCGTTAGATCGTTTATTCGTTCATTCGTTCGTTCGTTCATTCGCTCGATTTTTCATTCGTTCATTCGTTTATTCGTTCGTTTGTTCGTTCATTCGCTCGTTCGTTCATTCCTTCGTTCGTTCGTTCTTTCATTCGCTTGTTCGTTCGTTCGTCCGTTCATTCGTTTGTCAGGTTCGTTTCGTTCGTTTGTTCATGCACTCGTTCGTTCCTCGTTTGTTTAATCGCACACTCGTTCATTAGGTTGTTTTGCTCGTAAATCCCTTAGTAGATCCCGTGATAAAATTCAAAGTACAGCAAATTTTACCATCAAAAAAGCATTTATTTCTTTTTATGCTGTTTAGAAGCTAAGGACTAAGGACAATTTATTGATGATCTTCGCTCTTTACAAGTCATCCTAACACGTTGAGTGGTATCCTGTTCGCTTTAGAGAAAACTGCACTTGGGCCGTCATCTGTAAAGAAATTAGCACAACTAAGGTTAACATAAACTAACTATATACAAGTAAAATCTTTCGTGGACGTCGCTTCTCCAGCGTAGAATTTTTGTGCAAAGGAGGTCGTCTAATTTTTTTTTTTCATTTTTCATGTGAGATTAGTCTTATTCCCAAGACTACCAGCTTCTGATTTCTCATTTAATATTAGCGATATATAAATTGACAAACGGAAAACGGGCTGTTCGATATAGGGATATCTTCACCGTTATTGATCTAAAATAGCTTGAGATTTGATATTTCCTTAAGAGGTTTAATCTCTTGCACCCTTCATTCTCTCTCAGTGAAAAAGAATACAAAAATACAGCGATTCGACGTTTCGATACTTTATCGCAGATTATAATATAGATAGGAACCTCTGCGAGTTCTGATTAGTCAAAAACCCACTTTAAACAAACCAAAGTATAAAACATAGAAAAAGCGTGTTTTGTTGCTTTTGCCGTGTAAAATCTATATCATAAGGCAAATGAAGAAACCTAAGACGTGTATTACACTGTGATTGAACACTCCGGGTATTTGACAACACTCGAGAAATGTAGAAAACACTTGTTTGCGGCTCTTATTTTCTACACTTCCTCTTCTCAAATGCCTGTCGTGTTTTATCACAGTATGAGTTGACTATCGCTCGTAGAAAACGAGGGCGAATAGTCTAATCGTTTTAATATAAATTTACCGTAGTCTCATTGCATAAAAAGAAAAAAAATGTCAAGTAACGCTTAAAAAATAACTGTTTTATCATGTTACATCAGATTCAAATGTGGTGCGCGCTGTGTACTGACGCGTGTAGAAAAAGGATCACGTGTACAATCCCGCGTGCAACTGGTTTCTATCAGCAGATAAAAAACGGTAATACAGCGAATCAAATTCACGGACTCACAGTAGAATACTTTAAATTTACACTAATTGCTGTTATATACAGCCAAATCAATGCGCTCGCTCTGATTGGTCAATCAGCTATGGCTTACTGTGCCGGCAAACTCATGGAAAAATCGCGTGTCTTCTGAATTATTACCTAAAAGCAATAGACTAGACTCTCAGAAAAGTCTAAACAACGGCCGCTTCTCGGCCTAACATATTCTATCCTTAAATTCAAGTGGTCGAGGTGGCAAGTCTCGCAATAGACCACACGTTTATATGGTTTATTGGCTGATAAATCACTTGCCTGCGGCTCGTGATCTACGAATTCTCCACGTGTTCTACAAACATCTCGCGTGGTTTATCAGCTTTTATGTAATAACCAAATCAATGCACGCGCTCTGATTGGTCAATCAGCTACGGTTTATTGTTCCAGTAAACTTATGGAAAAATCGCACGTCTTCAAGTATTGGTAAATCACTCGCCTGCGGTTCGTGATTTACGAATTCTTATCGTGGTCTACGAACATCCTACGTGGTTTATCAGCCTATAAACCATAGAAACTTGTGTTCTTTTGCTTAAATAAACCGTAGAACTTCCTGAACTTGTGGACTATTGCTTAATTATAAAATAACTGACGTACTACGCGCGCTCTGATTGGTCAAAAACCTATCATTTATTGAAACACATGGTTTCCGATAAGGCCCTGGCAAACGAGGACACATTGTTGCTCATGATGTTTCTTGGGCGCGCAAACGCGCGGGACACAAAATGAATGTTGTGTTTTCATGCTGCGCAAACTGGGAAACATTCGTTGCGGACACAAAATGTTTCTGAACAAAATCGGAAACAGTTTTTGTGTCCCGGACCCAAAATTTGTGTCCGCAACAAATGTTGCGCGCGCGGGCAAACGGGCAAACATTTGTGTCGGCAACAATGTGTCCGCAACAATGTGTCCTCGTTTGCCAGGGCCTATGCGCTGTACTAAGTGAGAACAAGGAAACTCAGAACATTCGGCTTTCACTGGCTGAGAAATCAATAACAGGAATATCTTTTGTGAGAAAAACAGGTACAGATTTGGGACGCGATATGATCCTTGATCTTTTTTTTTTTGATTTGTATGTCCAAAATTATACGTCAATTCCGTTTACGTTGAGTTTAGAAGAAAGTTTTAAAAGTTGTCAGTGATTTCCACTGTCTGTGGAGGGCGCCGTTCTGCCTACAGCTGGGCTCGAGTGATCAATTTGGGTTATTAAAAAAGCAGGTAGAAGATTTCTTTCGAGTCAATTATCAATGGTTATAACTTAGCTTAAACTTTTATGCATGCATAACGGACGATAAATGAATTTAGCCGGCCCCAGCAACAATTTTCATTCAGCAAAATAAAGACAAACACGGGCTTCATAGTCTTCAACACAAGTAAAGAAATTCGGAATGAATTTCAGAAGCAGAATTCTGAATCATTTTGCCAAGTGCATGAAGTTTGTAAAACTCGCAAACTTTTCGCAGTCCTTAACTTTCATAATCATGATGATTGATATGATTCCAGCCGCGAATTCCAGCATTTTCCCGTCAAAGTCCTTTTGAATTTATTAATACACCGTTTTCTTTCTTTTCCTAGAATATTTATAGCGCTAAATGTTTTCCTCGTTTAAGGTGGCTCCCTATAGTTTTACCGTAACACGCGCGCTGATGACGAAAACTAAAGTAATCTGCACGCGCTCAAAGGAAAACATCAGTGTTTTTCGATTTCTATGACGTCAACATGGGCAAAAAAAAGCAAAACTGACAGTAAATTTTCTCGCGTTTCCTTCGGTGAATTTTTAAAATTTGGCGGAGTTGTAACCACATACATTTCCTGTAAAATGCCTTACTTTTGTTAAAATCTGTCAGAGCTAATCTAATATATTTAGAAAAATGACAAATTACAGAATATTGGATAAACCGTCTGAACAACCTTGACTTTTTACCGATTCAAAATGTTAGGCAATATCATTTCCATGATTTGGCAAAGTATGAAAAAATTTAACCGAAGGAAAGTGTAGATATTAAGGAGTTTAGGCCAAAATGCGGAATATCTGCCTATCATTAGATGAGATGTTCCCATGGTAACGGCCTTAATCCAAAAATTGACAACCAAAAAGTAAGCCTTATTTCAATAGTATATCCATACTGGTTAATCTCTACAGGGAAAACTTTAAGATAAATTAACTAAGTGTCCTTTTCTAACTCACGCTCTATACCGAGGGTGTACGTAAATACTCTCGGAAACTTAGTGGATATTCATTATTGCGCCAAAAAGTACTTAAAACTGTTGCTTTTTATCCACTGATGAAGAGTCAGTAGCCTCGAAACGTGTGGAAGTTTTAAGTACTTTTTCTCGCAATAATAAATATCCACTAAGTTTCCTTATCGAACAAACTTTGCGCAAGACAGTTTTCTTCTTGTTTCGACTTTGTAATACTCTAGGGAGCCACCTTAATGCTTTGCGGACTTTGTGCCCGGCTTGACTCTATGCTGTTATTCTTTCAGCTTCTGTGGTTGATTTTTTGCGTCATCTGACGAACTTGTCGAGAATAAGCAACTTGATCACGAAAGTACAATATTATTTTTCTCTATATGGCGAACATTTTCCATAGAAAAATGTGTACCTCATGGGTTTATACGGAGTTATAACTTACGCGGGTTGTTGGAAGAACTCGAGGTAGAAAACGCGAGCCGCAGGCAAGTGTTTTCTGCATTTCCCTCGTGTTCGCAAATGCCCGTCGTGTTTTGTCACAGTGTAATGCACGCCTCAGGCTTCTTTATTTATTAATCAAAGTGATCAAAGTGATCAAAGAGCCTAAACAGCACGCTTTTTTCACTTACCAGTTATATCTTGGCAAGAACGCATCGTCCCGCTGTTCAATATCAGTTCCTCGCCGTTTGTTGGAAGCAAGCGCATCATCTGTTTCAACCGGGACCCTGTTTCGAGCTCGAAGTTTTCTTTTGCTCAGTGTTCGGCCAAACCTCAGATAGTTCCCCTCTGCACTGTGCAGGAAAGTTGTTGAGAGAAGGAAGGCCACCAAAATAACGGATAGAACAGTGTGATTCATATTTATTGCCTGGAAAACAGAGTTACAATTACACCCTCTCTATCATCAATTGGATTCAAGTAAGTTTATATAGCATAAAAAAAGCCTCCTTACAACTCTTCGTGAGCTGATAATTTACTTTAATAAACGTGATTTTAAAAAGCTGGCTCATTCGTTACTGTCGTGATTTGGACACTTGACGGAACCTGAAAAGTCAGTATCATGAAGTATCATGAAGTGACTGACACATAAAAAGTATATATTCAAACCAATCTGCCTGTACGAGATACGACAGGTAAAGAACCGGTCTTGCAAGACTACTATAAGACTATAAGACTTCTCGCAGCCCGATGAAACAGCCTGACCGCTCCAGGTTCACTATTCTCTCATGGAAACTGGAACTCTGACCCGGCATCTAATTTTTTAATAACATTTCCAACATATTTTTTTTTCTACTGAATGGATTAGTGGATGGCAAACAGAACTGACATAAAATGGCAATTGTAGTGAGTTCGTTTAAAAATTGTACTTTCGGTTTGTCGAACACTAACCAGCTATTTTTAAATTCTACCATGATAGACCTAGCGCTATCTTTGTTGACCATATTTTACCTATCAATCAAAACTATCGAACAAGAAATTGAACATGTCGCACGAACCATGCCAAGCCAGCAATACCGAAAAGATATGAAGGAGATTAGATATCTAAACAAATTTCCACTGCACTGACAAACATCCCTAAAACTAACAGACACTTTTTCTCGTTACTTTTTTAAAGGAAGGAGCATCTCTATAATTCTCCCTTTTAACTTTTGCGTTGCAATGAAGTGTGCAATGCAAATCTAACGCTTTCAGAATTCCAATCTTATTTAAATCTTTAACCCACCAAGTGGTTGAGAAGTTTTCTATGATCAGTCTATCCACGTTCCTGGCGATTTCTGTGACGAATTCTTTACTCTTGAGTCGACGCTGTCTTAAATTCGTCCCTAGAAAAGAAAACCATATTATGTAGCATTCGTTCAGTCCATTTATCTTGATACGCAAATAATATTCTTCCGTAAAGAATACAGCTTTGTTGAAGCACCGGATCTAAACCTAGAAATGGACTACTATCAATATTCCGTGTGATTTGACCATACGTGCTCTATTGAATTTCACATCATAAAATACCTTGCCTAGGAAATGAACCAACCAGTTAATATTTGCTGAATTGTTAAGTGTTCAAATACGGTTTTCCGTTTGCACTCACTTTTTTGTGTAACTGTGTACTCAGCAAACATCAGAGACAGAGAACCAATTAATTTCTAACTTAGTACAATAACCTCAATGGTTCAGGATATTCTGGGGGCGTTTGTATTTAAATAACAAAACAAAAATCAAAGCTTGTTAAGGTTGTTAATAATTATTTCTCTCTCCTGTTTGTTAATTGCGCGCAAAATGACTGTTTGTAATTAAACTTTGCAAGAAAAATCAAATAGTACAAAATCCAAACTTAATTTAACAGTCTGTTTTCCATTTTAAAATCTTTAAGATTTTCACGATAACTCATATCTCGCTATTCGTGTTTTGAAAGCACCATCGGACAACATCTCTTATGTCTGAAAAAAACTTAGGTTCACATGTATGGACATCATTATAAATATCTACATATGAAACGAAGTGGTAAATGCCTTAGAACTCTGAATTCTCATTCTATTTTTATGTTTTCTCGTGTAATTATTTTTTGTGCTGTTGTTCTTTTTCAAACAAAAGAGGAAATCACAATCTATCGTCCGAAAATTCTAACTCTGGCAGCGTTTAGGATAAACTACAAATCTCAAATTTAACACTGTTCTTACGGGCGAGACTAAATTCTCTATGGACGTTCATTGGCTTTGGGTTTCTGTATTGAGGCAATTTATTTTATATCGTGTGGAGTAAAAGTTAATCTTCGCGAGAAACAGCCTTAAGTTCAGTCGTTAAGATGATTCTTGTTAATGCTCGCTCTTTTAAGGCGTACAACGGCCACACTGATCATTTCCGGGCTTGACTGGAAACTGATTCATTATTGTTGCCTGTCTTTCAATGCATGTATCATGGAATATAAAATTTGAGAGTTGGGATGTTGCCAAAGAAGAATTATACGGCTTTTTCCGTTCTTTTTGTTGGCAAAAAAGTTGTGTATTCACGTCCTTAAATCTTGCCAGTTTTCAAGTCGTGATCTGGTCCATGTTTAATGTACCTATTGCGGTTGTAAGGTGCTTTTGAATGGTCGTGTTTTTTTTTTTGTATTAACCTCATTTTCTATTAAGAATTATTTTTTCTGAATTCGTGAGTCCCATTGTATGTTTGCCGAAAGAAATATAGATATGTTCCTTAGACCGTTTAACCCAGTTTCCAAACTGGTTATTACTATGAATTCATTTGGGTAAATTCCAGACCTTAGCTCGAGTTGTATGCGATTTCAGGAGAACGAGCTAAAGAAGATTATCTGGAGAAATTCAAGGTGTCCAAGACCATAATGAAAGAACGCCCGTTCCAGTGAGAGCTATTTAATGGTCACCAGCGATTATAAGGAAGCGGAAGCCATTATTTACAGGAAAATTCTTATCAGTTCAGATAGAGTTTCATCGTCGATTTGCTGATTTGCTGATATTTGCGCTGGTTCCAGTTTTAACTTGGCGTTGGGTATTGCATGGTACTTAATTTAGATTTTGAGCAAAGAAAAGCAACAGAAATGCAAGTGACGTTTTTAGTTTATGCCCAAGGTTTATTTACCATATGTCTTAGGAGTTATCTCCTTTAGCAGGAGACACTGTAATTATTTTGGCTGATATCTAAATAAAAGGTTTTGATTAATCGATTTGTTACCTAAGGAAAAGGAAATAACAAATGAGACGACGATGTTAAAACTTCAATAAGGCCAGGATACGTGAAAATTTCCCTCTTAATTTAACGGATAATTTAATCCCTTTTAACGTACATAGCATAGCTATGGAAATTCTTTCGAAATGAAAACAGAACACGTAACAAGCCTACACAGAAAATTTCCGTGTAAAAAGGACCTGAAGAAATTCAGGTAGCAGGTGTTTAGCTTTCTAATTTTCTTAAAACACGTCGAATTGTTTAATTAAAATCTACGTTTAACTTAACCATGTTGTGTTCATTTAATACACTTGTCTCCACACGGCTCACATCCCCAAGCTATAAGCATACACACAAAAAATTGCTTTACTTTTGCCTTAATCAATTTGTGTATTTAAAACTTGGCTTAATGATGGTAACACTGACTCTACAATATTAACGCATGTTTCCGAAATGAACAGCCCAGTTCCAGTTTTTGAAGAAGTTGGCTTCGAAGGTACGAAGTCACGCGCTTCGTAAGCTAGTTAATTGAAGACACGTACGTTGGAAGGGCTATCAGAAATACGTTACGTTAGATTGATATTTCAGTCTTTCTAACTGCACAATTAAGGGCAGCTAGATAGGCATTCTCCAGAAGTTTATTGACATTATTTAATTAAATTCGAGACCCATTTGCAGCGAACATCAAACAGAGAAAATGTACAAACCTCGGTCCGAGTAAAGAGCCTGAACATTTGACATTGCACACCTGTGTCCGGGTGAGAGATTTCTTTCCAGAAAGAGAATTGCACTTGCGATAAAAGAGGAACCGAACATAATTTTCATGCGTCATTTTAGCCCTATAGCGAAGAAAGATTTTCAAACTATAAGGCCTTTTCATGAATCTTGGCAGATCAAAGAATTAAAAAGGCACGAATTCCTTTTAATTAACCTAGCTCCATTTTCTACGGCTTTCATTTCTGATACATACGAGGGAGGTAAATATAGAATAATTAAAAAAAAAAAAAAAAAAACAATCGCTGTTCTGATTTTGAAGTTTATGAAGTTCTTCGTTTTTACATGCTTCACGTAGGTTCCTTATGACTGCTATTATATTAACAGAGCGTATCGTTTGATTTGACATGAAAATGGTTTATATCGATCGCAAGGAAAGATTTTGACAAGCACAAAGTAGAAATTCTGCTGCAGAAGTTTTTTTGCAATAGTAGAGTTAAATGATAATGTGTAATGAAAGGATTACTCAGAATCTCTTTAGGAAAAAAGAAACGTTCACCGAACTTTCTTCTCGCTTTTGATTCTCCTCCGCCAAGCCTAGCAAATCATGAAAACAAGGTTCTAATTACACAAGACAGTGGCAGTTGTTTTAGCAAAGCAAACTTAACCATTTCACTACAATTAAAGTTTAAATTTCGCAATATAATGGAAAGTAAAAAGCACCAAATGAAAAGTGTCTTTCTTCACTAGCCGGCTTAGTTCAGCATTCAGTAGCAGTCAAACACCAGACCGTCATTTCACAGACTCAAGTTAGAACCACCTGGTTAAAAATAATAAATAACTCCCAAATCACATGAAAGGATCTCGCGTCAATTTTGGATTTATTTGAGCAGTTAAACACTAAGGGATTATCGAGGGCTGTAAACCCTATGGTTACCTCTTTGCATGGGAGATTACTGTTCAATAGCTTTCAATAATCACTTGGTAGGGTTTAAAACACTGATGTGAAAGAAAAATTGAGTTGTGATCTCAGTTAGGTAGCTCAGTGTGTGCAAAGTTTTATTTCCTTATCGGAAAAAGAAAAAATCATAAAATGATAGTGATCACAAACCAGGTAAACACGACTACCTTGACCAAATTAAAGGTGACACTTTCACGCCGTTAAGACAAAAAGGCGACCAATATGAATTTAGGTGAGGTAAACTGTTTCTGGCAGATCAGTTCACGCCGTTATGGTAAAGGAGCAAATGACAAACATGACGACTGATCGAATCAATGTAAAATTAGGTATTGCTCTAAGATAAATAAGAGGGTGTCACTAAAGATAAGAAATGCACACGGTCGTATCATTTTATCACCCTATAGATATGACTTTGAATATATAAGGAGAGTGAAACTCGATGATTTTGCAAACTATTGTAGGTCACCACAGATTGCTCAAGTGTTGTTAGGTGAGTGAGTAATCCGAGTCTTTCTTGTTTGATTCGGGATACCCAAATGGCCTCTTTTTTGCGACGCTGAGAGGGCACTGGGCGCCAGCAAGAAACCTTTGAGGCAAATGTTTTATTACGCAAAAATAACACAGCATGTGTAGCATTGCCGGGAAGGGCTAGTCCGTGTTCCACGCTGATGGTGATGTTCATCGCCCTTTTAAGAAGCTTTGTAAGAGATTAAAAATGGGTCTTGGAGTAAATCGTGGGGCGATTCGACCTCCCAATATTTTCTGCGTCACTTTTTAGAAGATGAAAGTCAAAACCCATATAATTCTCCTTTGCTTTTATGATTGAAAACTCTACGTAACGAACCTTGTATCTATAATTGTTAGTTTTCAGTTATTATGAAGAGTCTTGCTCCAGTTGTAGCCGTTCTTGTTGTTGTCCTTTTAATTGCTGTTCAAGAAGTACAGCTTGTGTCTAGTTGGGGCAGAAGATTCGGCCGCTCGCTTGACAAAAAATACAGTAAAGGAAGAATGCAAACGCCTCAAATACAGTTCCACCGTCAGGACAAATTCCCGACAGTCGAACATGAAGACGGAGGCGGTCAGCCTTTTAATGAGCATCTGCCGGTAAATATTCACAAATATTCTTTTTTCCTAAAAGTACCACTCTCCTCTTAAAATGGCAAAGACATATCGGTTTTATGTTAGACTAGCATCCCATTTACCGGGGTTAAAGCCCACCAACCACACTCTACTAATCCGTCACGAAAACGGAGCTGGTCAAAAACGCTCTCCAAACCGGAGAAATTTAAAAACGCCGACTTTGCGTGTTCGTGTGAAAA
>JAHPZR010000004.1:10000-12232 GCA_019787425.1 Platygyra sinensis | reverse complement strand
CAGTCCGGGATCGTTATCATTTTTGATAACCTCGACCAAAACAAACCATAAACCAATCGTTGCACAGCTTTTCGTTCACGTGACGTTATTTGGTAGCAACAGTGTATAATTCAATATGCCGGTCGACGAGGCGCTGCGATGAAAGGAGCTTCTCACAACATCACAATGCAGCTTCATTGAAATAAATTTATGTTTGCTTCATAATAGGTTATGGGGTTATGGAATAAAAACAGAAAAGTATGGAAGAAAACTGTCTTCGTCCAAAGTTACTGCAAATTTAATTTCGAGATAGACACCGTGTGATATTTGCTCCGCGAGTAAAATGACAGCGAAGGTAGACAACAAATATTCTGTTCACAAAAGCGTTGTTTATTGACACTAATATAATAATAGCTTCCATTTTCACTCAGGCTTCATTTTCTTGGTAGCTGGCGAAGCTGCTTGTTCAACAGTCTGCAGTAAATGTAAACGAAAAAGTGACAGTAAATACATCTTGAAGAGCTGTAACTTAATTTCGTTTAGTTTGCGTGATAACAAACAGTACAACATGTAACAGTTAATTCAACAGCCGGGCTCGGCTAACATGTAGCTAACATGTTCACGGAATAATAGTTCCTCCAGAGCTAACATTTAGAGAACTTAAAACATATCTGGCAATACAAACGAGCCCAGAGAGAAAAAAACCTGGCGAAAAACAGAGGTGTCAAACTCTACAAATTTTACGCGGATTGCAGCGGAAGCCAACCTGACATATGACCTATGTCCTTCCAAAACCACAGGATTTTTGCTCAGCAAAATATTCAAAGATCCTCAGATCGTACCATACAAAAGGGAAAGATCCTTAGAGTTATACTAGTTCGAATAAAACTTCCTAAAGCGGCTATTACACGCGGATGGGAGTTGCGTAGATCTGTTACCCCACTGTTGTCACTCGCTGAATGGAACAATTAGCTTCATTATATAATGACTGATGTGCCAGAAAACTGACCTAGTTTGGCCGGCATTTCTTGAAAATATTTCAGGACCACGAATGTGTGGACATTGAATCTTGGACTCAAACATATAGGCAACTTACCTTTTAATGCATTTGCCGATTGACCGTCTCAGGCGATAAAAATACCCCACGTACGTCAGGCAAACATTAGGCGGGGATGAATAAAATTGTTGTCCTCTTCAATGTCGATATCATGTCGTTCGAATTCAAGCTTGAATTTTTCTTTAGGTCTTGCAGAAGTCTTTTTTGAAGACGCAGTCTTGCCACAAAATCGACATAAATCTGCTGTTTTGATTCTATGGGTACCAGCGTCCGCCATCTCAATACCTAGGAACACATCAATTACAGATGTAGATATGGCCGCCGTTACGAACAGCACATCGCAAATTAAAATACCCCCGTGCACTTTTTTCACAGATCGTGCACAAAACTAAAAAACAGATTAAATCCCAAGTATATAGCGTGAAGATTAACGTGATATTTTTTGTGATTGTCGCAAAAATCTGCAAGCAACTTAAATCTAATGACAAAATGAAAAACATACCTGATCTGTATGCAAAGTTGCGAGCACTGTTTCACTTTACGAGTAACATTTTACATCGTTTACGCTGGTCTTCAGCCGCCATCTTCAAAACACGCGAGGCTCTTCCCTTCATGGTACTTATCGAATGGAGTAATGGGTAAATTACCCGAGCATAATCGAACAAATAACGAGCAAATCGAAGTGAATACGAAAATTCCCGATTTTTGAAATGGCCACCATTATATGACGTCACATGGTTATCAAATCTGATAACGATCCCGGACTGGTAATGTCTCAAACTAAAGAGGAGTAGTACCACAAATGAAAGAGATCCCACAATTCCGGGGTCTCAGACTTTTCTACACTGGGGAACAACATGGGAAGTATTCCATAAGACAGCTTTGTTTTTCCCATTTTTTTTTTTTATTGTTCTTGTTTTCCGTACCTTGGTATTCTGTATCGGGAATGCAACGTAAAAGCACACACCCGTTAATTTTCAACAACATGGGCAGTATTCGATAACACAGTTTTGTTTCCGCACTTTTATTTTTTTAAGTATTGTTGTTTTCCTTACCGTGGTATTCTGCATCGGGAATGCAACGTGAAAGCATAAACCCTTTAATTTTCCTTTTATCGTACAGTTGACACTGATTATGATTATTGGTTGGTAGGTTTTTGCAAGACAACCAGTTGAAAGACCTACCTGAGGGTATAT
>JAHPZR010000002.1:10000-14622 GCA_019787425.1 Platygyra sinensis | reverse complement strand
TATGTTACTTTCAGTAGGCCGTGCGCACATCTGTAATCTGCGGACTCCAGTGCTTACCCTATGGCCGATAAAATGACTTTTCCTCTCCTAATCATCATAAGCTCGTGAAAAAATATCTGTACGTTTCAATAGACAGGGCGGTTTGGGAGCTGTGAGTAGGCGTGGGAATTTTGTTTCAACGTATTAGGGGTGTAGGGGGGGCGGCGACATATCTCTCCCTCAATGCCGCACAGCGGGAGAGGTCGAGTAGCGATGAAGCAGGCACGAGGGCCAACGTGCGTCCAAAACAGCGATCCGAGCGATCCAACGGGACCCGAAATCCCGGGATGACTTTCCCTCGTGTTTTGGGTTACGGAACGCTCCATGCATCCAGAGTCTGGAGATACGACGTGACTACTGAACTGCTTTTTTTCCTTTTCCTCGTCTTGTTCAAACATACATGTCCTGTCAACGCAAGCGAACACGCTTCTGGCTCTCCAGAATACCTAGGCTACACCGAAAAAAAAAAATTAACAGATGCTGTGCTGTGGGTTTTTTTTTGTTTTTTGTTTTTGTTTTGTTTTTTTTTCTCTGTATAAAAACAAAAAAAAAAAAAAAAAAAAAAATAAAAACCAGCAATTGGCCATTTCCGTTGATTTTAAACAAGGCCTAAACGTAACGTAAGTAATGCCACAATGCTGTTCGTGGACTGGTTATTTCTCCGTCTCCCTCAGACAGGAGGTAATGAGAGATGGTTTCAGATGCGAGAAGACCGTGGGACAGGTCCTAAAGGTGCTCTGCTCTGTTGTAAACATGTATATTGGCGGTTCACAGAGTGAAGTTGTCTCTCTGGCCTTTCTGTGTGGATTTCTTTGTTTCTGTGGAGTCTTTAGCCGTAATGGTAGTCCGTTTGGACCGTTGCATGTGGCGATATGTGTGCTTGCTTAGACAGCAAGAGCCATGAAGAATTGTTTTAAGAAATGTAAAAGGAAAAAAAAAAAAAAAAAAAAAAATTTTTTAAATTTTAAAAACAAAAGAAAGAAAAAAAAGAAGAAGAGAGAAAAAAAAAGAACCCTTTCTTTTTGGGGAGGGGGAGGGGAGAGTTTTTTTTTTTTTTTTTTTTTTATTTTTTTTGGGTTTTTTTGGTCGTTTTTTTTTAAAAAAGAAAAAAAAAAAAGAAAAAAGAAAACAAAAAAAAAGAAAAAATTTATTTTTTTTTTTTTTTTTTTTTTTTAAAAAAAAAAATTTTTTTTTTTTTTTTTTTGGGTTGGGTGTTGGGTTTTGGGGATTTTGTAATGTTTTTTTTGGAAAAGTTTTTTAAAAGAAAACAAAAAAGAAAAAAAAAGAGAAGCAAACAAAAAAAAAGAGAAATTTTTGGTTAAACAAAAAAACAAGAAGAAAAAAAACAAGAACAAAATTTTTTTGTTATTTAAAAACAAAAAAAGAGATTTTTTGTAGAAAAACAACAAAACAAAAAAAAGAATTTTTTAAGACAGAATAACAAAAGAAATTTTTTTTTTTTTTTTTAGACAAAATTTTTGAAAAGAGGCGAAGAAGCCACATCAATTTAGGGCTTAGACGTGCAATGGAGTAGACATTTCTAGCTGCTGTTGGCGTAATTTGGCTTGAAGTTTGATGGGGCTAAGTCTTAGAAAAAATATCTTGTAGAGATGACGTCCTACCTTTCCCGCTCGTGGAAAACGAAGTACATCCGGGACATTGCTATTTGCGAGCGAGACATGGCCACGAACAGAGCAAAGGAAAGCACGTCAAAGGCTGATCGATCGTGAGTAAACCTTTCATTTCCTTGTTTTATCAATTTCAGGCGTTTTCGGCCTAGCTAACTATCATACAGCGCGGGCGAGATTTCTTGTTGTGGTTTCCGGTCGATAATTGAGCTGTTGACAACATTTGGCAATTAATTATGTCCGAGTTTATTTGAAGTTCAATGGATTCTGCATGTAGGAAGCTCTCGGTCAGTCCATTCAGGACGATTTAGGCCCTTAGAAAGCTATAGATCAGCTCTCCGCTGTCGTTTTGATATCTGTACGTTCGCGTTTATTTAGACTGGAATTTCATTTTAAATCACTGTTAATTAAATTGTACAATTCATGATTCAACGAAAACACGGTGAATTTAGTCTTCCTGGCCTCGAAAGGCCCATACAGAAGAGTTAGTTCCTTTTATTTGAGCTACGATAACCCTTGTGGAGAGCTAGCTCTAGGAGAGAATTGTATCAAGATTATCAGTGACAAGTCAAATTCTCTAGGTATGTTTTTGGAAATACAGACAGATATTGGGCTGAAATGTCACGTAACGGCGTCTTTTATGCTGAAATGTAGAAACCAATTCCACGCGAAATCCTGTTGTTTATCGAGCCGCGGAAAAAGTATGGTTTTGATGACTATTTAGGTTCTTATGTAAGCCTGAACCAGTGCAGCGAAAGTGTGTGATTGTGTGATTAGCGCATGGTGTTGACAGGCCGATATGTGATGCCTTGTTTAAGTGCGGTTTCGCCAAAATACTCTGTGCCAGGCATTCTTGAAATCATCGAGCAGTCTGAAAAGAGTTCGAGCTGAGTTAATATCCGAGAGAACTGCCGTTGTGTCATCTGCGTATTGGAGTAACTTTGTTTCTTTGTTGTCAATAGTGATGCCTTTTATCATTGAATTTTGTCTAATTGCAATAGCCAAGGTTTCAACGGCGACGACAAAGAGATATATATGGGCAAAGAGGATCTCCTTGTCTAACTCCTCGTTGAATTGTGAAGTAGTTAGAGGTGATGCCATTGTTAAAAATTATGTATTTAGTAGTTATCTGTATATGCTATGTATTTTAGCTGTAAATGTAATGTCTCGAAGATATTAGCTCCTCTAGTTATTCGGAAATTCGAGATGAAATAAAGCTTATGCCTGTATGTATGTTACTTTCAGTAGGGCGCGTGCGCACACTGTAATCTGCGACTCCAGTGCTTACCATATGGCAGATAAAATGACTTTTCTCTCTAATATATAAGCTGAAAAAATATCTTACGTTCAGTTGACAAGGGCGGTTTGGAGCTGTGAGTAGGCGTGGGATTTGTCACATATGGTTTAGGGGCCGACATATCTCTCCCTCAATGCCGCACCGGGAGAGGTCGGTAGCAGAAAGCAGCGAAGGGCCAACTGCGTCCAAAAAAGCGATCGCACGGGCCGAAATCTCGGGATGACTCGTTTGGTACGACGCTCCAGCTCCAGAGTCTGGAGGTACTGCTTTTTCCTCTCTTGTTCAAACATTCCGTCAACGCATGCGAAAACGTTCTGGCTCTCCGATACCTAGGCTACCAAAAAAAATAAAAATTAACATGCTGGGTTTTTTTGTTTTTGTTTTGTTTTTTTCTTTTAAACCAGCAATTGACATTTCAGTTGATTTTACAGGCATAAACGTAACGTAAGAACTGTGCGTGTCTGGTATTCTCTCAGACAGAGGTAAGAGATGGTTTCAGATGCAGACCGTGGGACGCCTAAAGTGCTCTGTTGTAAACATGGCGGTTCACGAGTGAAGTTGTCTCTCTGGCCTTTCTGTGGACTTTCTGTGTTTCTGTGGACGTCATTTAGCCCCGTAATGGTAGTCCGTTTGGACCGTTGCATGTGGCGATAATGTTGTGCTTGCTTTAGACAGCAAAGAGCCTTAGCCACATCAATTTAGGGCTTAGACGTGCAATGGAGTAGACATTTCTAGCTGCTGTTGGCGTTATTTGGCTTGAAGTTTGATGGGGCTAAGTCTTAGAAAAAATATCTTGTAGAGATGACGTCCTACCTTTCCCGCTCGTGGAAAACGAAGTACATCCGGGACATTGCTATTTGCGAGCGAGACATGGCCACGAACAGAGCAAAGGAAAGCACGTCAAAGGCTGATCGATCGTGAGTAAACCTTTCATTTCCTTGTTTTATCAATTTCAGGCGTTTTCGGCCTAGCTAACTATCATACAGCGCGGGCGAGATTTCTTGTTGTGGTTTCCGGTCGATAATTGAGCTGTTGACAACATTTGGCAATTAATTATGTCCGAGTTTATTTGAAGTTCAATGGATTCTGCATGTAGGAAGCTCTCGGTCAGTCCATTCAGGACGATTTAGGCCCTTAGAAAGCTATAGATCAGCTCTCCGCTGTCGTTTTGATATCTGTACGTTCGCGTTTATTTAGACTCGAATTTCATTTTAAATCACTGTTAATTAAATTGTACAATTCATGATTCAACGAAAACACGGTGAATTTAGTCTTCCCGGCCTCGAAAGGCCCATACAGAAGAGTTAGTTCCTTTTATTTGAGCTACGATAACCCTTGTGGAGAGCTAGCTCTAGGAGAGAATTGTATCAAGATTATCAGTGACAAGTCAAATTCTCTAGGTATGTTTTTGGAAATACAGACAGATATTGGGCTGAAATGTCACGTAACGGCGTCTTTTATGCTGAAATGTAGAAACCAATTCCACGCGAAATCCTGTTGTTTATCGAGCCGCGGAAAAAGTATGGTTTTGATGACTATTTAGGTTCTTATGTAAGCCTGAACCAGTGCAGCGAAAGTGTGTGATTGAATGATTAGCGCATGGTGTTGACAGGCCGATATGTGATGCCTTGTTTAAGTGCGGTTTCGCCAAAATACTC
>JAHPZR010000002.1:0-5000 GCA_019787425.1 Platygyra sinensis | reverse complement strand
TCTTTTAAACCAGCAATTGACATTTAAGAAATAGAAAACATGTTCCGTGTTTGTATCGAGTTATACAAACACGAGTGGAAGTTTGGGAGAACGAGAAATGCTGTGGGAACACGAGCCGCAGGCGAGTGTTTGCACAGCTTTTTCGAGTTCTCCCAAACTTTCACGAGTGTTTGTATAACTCGATACAAACACGAAGTACATGTTTTTTATTTCTTTTAGAAAACACCACGACGAGAAAAAGGAAAACAATTTGTTACCTTTGATTATCAAAATGTAAATTCTCTTTGCTCGCGCCATCACTACGTCAACAGCGCGCGCTAGTTCTGTGTCTCCATCGAGTTATACAAACACGATTTTCAACCAATCAGCGCGCGTGCTTTCTTAGAACTGTTTTCTAATTGAGAATATTTTACAGGCATAAACGTAACGTAAGAACTGTGCGTGTCTGGTATTCTCTCAGTCAGAGGTAAGAGATGGTTGCATGCTGACCGTGGGACGCCTAAAATGCTCTGTTGTAAACATGGCGGTTCACGAGTGAAGTTGTCTCTCTGGCCTTTCTGTGGCCGAATTCCAGGAACTACTGACACGATCTGGGCAAGTTTTGAAAGCTAAAACCTTCAATCGATGCGGTATTTTTCTGGTAGGACTGGGTAGCCCGACACTTATGAAAAAGTATACGTTTATAATTATTGGCACAGAATAGCGAAAAGTGGTCTGTAAAAAACCTAGCGTGGTTACAGATGCCTAAGAGAGATTAATGGTAATTCAAAACGATCACATGTCGCCCTTTCCGGGTGATGGAGTCACGTTCCGTTGAAATATATGTGTGGATTTATGAAAACGAGGCTAAAGGATGGATATCAGGCACTATCTGAGCGCTTTTTCTCCAAAAGTGGACGATATAAAAATTAAAAGGAAAGTCAGTCCTTTTTTTCCTTCTTTTACCCGTTTATCTTCCTTTCATTGCCGTCCTGGCACTATTCTTTGCCCGTTTACATGACTTGAAAGAGGCCCTAGAGTTTAGAGAAATCCAGGTGAAATAAGGGTTTTAGGGGTTGGGCTCTTTAGCACCGTTTTCATAAATCCAGACATATATATGTGAAATGAGCATAGAGATTCTTGATTGGTTGAATTGTAAACCCAGCCAAAATACGGCTTTCATGTGGATCCCTGCCTTAAGAGAAAGTTTTTTAGATCATTCAAGCTGTAACTACCGTCAAGCTAAAAGGTGTGAAGAAAATCACAAGTTTAAGACGCCTGTCAAGATAACAAATTAAAACAGCAATGCATGGCGTTATAGGACGAAAACAAGCTTAGCGCCAAAACGAGGCTAGGCCTCGTGCGAGTCTAAGAAATATCTCCCAAAAGGAAGGCAAAGAGCTTTTCACCTCTTACTTAAAGTTAGTCGCATCGAAGAGATGTTGGAGGCTCCTCGTACGGGTGGACCGGTGAGGGTGGGACTCTGCAGAGACTCTGCTCCCGTTAACCCTACCCCATGAGGGGGATAGGGGGGAGCAGAGAGTTATTTTTCTTTTTTTTCCTTTAAATAAACATGTTAAAAGACGCGTTTTGCATTAAAAACATAATACCCAGCCAAAATATGGCTTTTATGTGGATCCCCGCCTTAATAATATAAGATGTTTATTATATAGCAAAAACAAAAATAAATTAATTCGTTTAATGTAGCTGGTTTGTACTGACATTTTGCTTGCTAAAGGCAATGAGCCGAACTTAATTCTTCCAAAGTTTCCTCGTTCTCTTTACTTTTTTTTTTAATCAGCTTTTGACACTTACAGAAATAAATATTAATTGTTTGATGAAAACAGTCAGTGATTTTGCATTTTAGTTTGCAACTTTTTCTCTGCAAAACATTACACAGGGGCGTAGCCAGGGGAGGGTTCCAGGGGTTCCGGAACCCCCCCTCTCGCGGCAAGGACCCCCCTCTCCTATTTTGAACGGTGATTTTATCCCAGCAAGAGTGTAATGGACTCTCGATTCCTGAAATTGTTCGTTTTGTTTTATGCTTGCAATACGTACAGTGAACCTCATTGTGGTATCTATTTGCGTTTCACTTTCATTTTTGGAGATATAAGCAGAGGTGGGATTCTTGTGTAACAAGATGCACGTGTGTGCAGAAATGCCTACGAAATTAGTAGACGATCCATTGGTGTTGTTCTAGAGATCTAGCTGTCTACGAGGCATACACTAACAGTAATAATGTCACGGACGATCTCCAGGAACTCCGAGACAACATCGAAGACATCCGAGTGGTTCGATCCGGGGTCACTACCGCGGCAAATGTAGGTGTTGTACCTTCCATCCCGCGCCGGACCGATCAGCAGTAGCATCGCGACAATGTGTCAGCCAAGACACCATCTGATTACTATAAGAGGGCAGTTGCTATTCCCTTCTAGTCCATCTACAATCAGAGATGAAAACATACTTCAATCTTACTAATGATGCTGTCTTGTCCAGCCTCTTTATTCTTCTTTCTCAGCTGGTAACCGTCGGGGCCAGAAATCCTGACATTGACGCAGCGCTGGAGATTTATGAGAACAACCTTTCTTCTCCTCGTGTGGTTGTTGAGTTCTTGCGATGGAATAGAAAGTGGTGCAGCACTGAGGATGCCGACCTTCCCACCTATGCAGTTCAGACACTCGCAGCATGCGATCGAGAGTTCTTTCCTGACATCCACACCTTGATCCTCATTTTGTGCACTTAGCCGATGACGTCAACTGAATATGAGCGTTCATTTAGTGCACTAAGAAGGTTAAAAACATGCCTGAGGTCGACCATGTCAAGCGAGCGAGAGTCTGGGCTGGCGTCGATGAACATCGATTACCACCGAGACATAAATATCAAGGAAGTGATAACACTGTTTGCTCAACGGCAACCAGGGCGTCTTCTGTTTGCGTGGCATAAACGCCAAAGTCTTGTAGGTACGTAATGTAAGGATTTTAGACCAACCGTTTTCGTTGGAAACAATTTAACCCCCCCCCCCCCTCCTAGAAATGCTGACTACGCCCCTGATTACCGGTCTAGGTGCCGGTCTAGATGAGAAAATCTAGACCGCGATCAGTATCCATTGTAGCCAATCAACTTGGTGAATTTGGTAGTTCCCAGTCCTTGTGAGACAGAGCCATATAAAAATAGGGCATTATGCCCGTTTTTTAATTTTTGGCGGGGATCTTTCCGGGCTCGAAAAAAGAGCCTCGCAGCTTGGCTCAGGCTCGCAAACTCGTAAAATAGCCTCCCCCGTATGTAAAGCACCCATCACGATACCTACTATACCCATGACTACCCTTGTAAATATCCTAGTGAAGCCGTGCGCCATCGACTTAGTGCTATGGCCAACTTGAAGGCTGAATTTCATGAACATTTGACTCGTCCAGATGAGCATTTGTTTGCTGGGACGTAGGTGAGAATGATGAGAATGTGTCTTATTTGTCGACTTCAATGAACTTATATGAGCGAAAGGAAAATTTTTTATGAACGAAACCGCTATTGAACTGACAGGACAAACATTGGCACCATGATATAATATTGTAACATAACTTTTATAATTCAGTAACATCTAAACCTAAAGATGGCTGGTCTGATAACCCTGTGTTTTGTTTATCAGATAACACGTTGTGTCAGCCTTGCAGTAGTCTTTGATTTATTATCGTTTTACTTTTCAAGTTTGGCTGATTAAATATCCTGCGAGATCTAACATTCAATCAAGCAGGATCTTCGTACATGGTTTAGCAGTTTATAGCACTTAAATTTTTTTTTTATCTCGAGCTGTCCACGTTCAATCGACATCGAGTGAAGTTTTAGATTAAAGTTGTGTTCTCCATACTTGTTTTGTTTATTCAAGTAAATTCATTTGAACAAAGTGGAATGTGAACTACTGTCTTTTGTTTACATTTTTGCTTTCTGATTGAAAAGATAGCAAGGGAAAAGAAACCCCCTTGTGAGCTTGTTGGAGCGCATTTAAAGGTCGACAGAGTTTTTGGATCAACACTAATAATGCTCTCAAAAGAGGCTAATTATATATAGAGACAAGTGGTTTTGTATTGGAAAAGAAGTGTTGTCTCATAAGAAATCTTAACTATAGCCTTAGTTGTGTTACGTTAGTTGTGTTTTTGTTACCTTAGTTGTGTTTTAGTTACCTTAGTTGTGTTGTTGTTGCCCTAGTTGTCTTTTGGTTACCTTAGTTGTGTTTTGGTTACCTTTGTTGTGTTTTGGTTACCTTAGTTGTGTTTTTGTTACCTTAGTTGTGTTTTTGTTACCTTAGTTGTGTTTTTGTTACCTTAGTTGTGTTTTGTTACCTTAGTTGTTTTTTGGTTACCTTAGTTGTGTTTTGGTTACCTTAGTTGTGTTTTTGTTACCTTAGTTGTGTTTTTGTTACCTTAGTTGTGTTTTGTTACCTTAGTTGTGTTGTTGTTACCTTAGTTGTGTTGTTGTTACCTTAGTTGTGTTTTAGTTACCTTAGTTGTGTTGTTGTTACCGTAGTTGTGTTTTTGTTACCTTAGTTGTGTTTTGGTTACCTTAGTTGTGTTTTTATTACCTTAGTTGTGTTTTTGTTACCTTAGTTGTGTTTTAGTTACCTTAGTTGTGTTTTAGTTACCTTAGTTGTGTTTTTGTTACCTTAGTTGGGTTTTTGTTACCTTAGTTGTGTTTTTGTTACCTTAGTTTTGTTTTGGTTACCTTAGTAGTGTTTTGGTTACTTAGTTGTGTTTTTGTTACCTTAGTTGTGTTTTTGTTACCTTAGTTGTGTTGTTTTTGCCGTAGTTGTCTTTTGGTTACCTTAGTTGTGTTTTGGTTACCTTAGTTGTGTTTTGGTTAGCTTAGTTGTGTTTTTGTTAGCTTAGTTGTGTTTTTGTTAGCTTAGTTGTGTTTTTGTTACCGTAGTTGTGTTTTTCCACAGGAAATCGTACACTAACGATCTTCCGTTAAACGAGCTAAAACGTTAGCTATACGTTAGTCATCCGTTAGAATCATTTGATAGAAACCGT
>JAHPZR010000001.1:0-11688 GCA_019787425.1 Platygyra sinensis | reverse complement strand
GCTTGTCGTTTTCTGAGCATAGTAGTTCCTTTAACAAATATTATTATTTTATTCGTAGCTAATTCGCAGAGAAAGAATGGACAAAGAGGGAGGCCAGAAGACTGATGGAGGATCTAAGAAGCATTTGATGGATAAGGAAGCGGCTTCTCGCATCCAGAGTTCTGAGGCAAAACAACATGGCGGCGGGGTCGAGAAAGGGGGCTTCTCTTCGCGTGCTCAGTCCACTGCTGACAAGCGTGAAACCAGAAAAACTAGGCAAATATGAAGACAAGAACAACTAGCACTTCTAAAAGTAGATCGTGGAAGGGAAAATACGAACACTTTAAATGTAGAAAATTTGTACACTCTTGGTTTAATGTGGCACAGCTGTCTAGCCGTAGAATCAATCATTATATAAATGAAGCGTTGTTCTTTGATTAAAATTTACCAATACAGTTAGAAGTACTTTAATAGTATTTAATATATCGCCGCTTTATTTCTTAACCAAAAATAAAAGGTGAGGAAATATTATATGTATCTTAATGATAAAGAATGCGACATCCAGGTTTTAATGTGGTCATGACAAATAAGCTAAATGTATTTAGAGACTGGCTAAAAACTGAAAGACTTTCGTTTATTTCCATATACAAATCAAAAACTGCGATCTTCGCTTCAGGTCATATATGGTAACTATCTGTCTAGAAGGAAAACTCACTTTGAGACGTCAGTGTTGAAGAAAGAAAAAAAAGATAAAAAGCGATACATAATATATGCCTGTAGCGACCGAGTTGATGTTTTTTCTTATAATCTCGCGGGTCAGTAAGAACCCATCAACTGACCTGGGCTTATTCTCAGAAAATCAGCTTTTCCTGGAAAAGATCCAACCCTTTGTTTCAAAGTTGAGTCGTGTAAACATGTTTATAACAGCCTTTGCATACGAAAATAGGTGTGATGTTATTGCATTTCAGATATTTTCGTTTGAGGGTAGGCCGTTTGTTTTGTCAGAAAGTCGTTCGGAATATAAATAAACGAGATTAAGAATTGGTCCAAGTTCTTCGATGGTGTCGTTTTCTTGGTTTTTTTCTTTCCTTTTTAGCGGTTGTTTTTGGAAACAGTCACTTCGTCTAAATAACGAAAAGAAAATTATAGGGTGGTCTGAGGAAATGACTTTTTTTTCTCTCTTGATAAAAAGAATTTTACCAAGTCGCAGAGCTTGTTCGTAAATATGTTTCAGTTGAACACTCGAAAATAAAATTCATATCTACGTATGCCATTTGCATGCCCAAACACACTTGAATCCATTCCCGTGTTTCAAAGTGTTTTTGGTAAACATGTTTTTCACAACCTTTTAATTTTTGTGCGAATTATCCATGACATAATTGTTTTAGACACACATGCAGTGGCACGCAGACGATCGATGTGGGGGGGGGGGGGTGGGGGGGGGGTTACCTCGTATGGAAAGCGCCAATGCGAGCTCGACAAAACACACCATAAGTACTGCATGAGAGATTGGGAAGGGATTCAAAAAACTAAACGAATTCGAGTTACCTATAGATGAACTTTTTAAAACAAAATAATTTGTTTTTATCAACTGGTTTGATAATGTGACTTGGCCACCCGGAAAAAGATTTCATTTGTAGGCCAAATTTCGCCGTCAATTACTAATTAAAAAACATTTGCTCTTTCCCATGCCCTCTATGGACGGTATCTACGTTTCCAAGAATTCAGAACGCCCGGTAAACAGGAAACTCGTGTTTCCGAGAAAATGTGTCTGGTTTTGACTTGCATGTGGTCGAAGTTGAACTCCTGAACTCTTGAAAATGGGCATATGATAAAACGTAATACAGTAATATAATTTTGTTCAAGGTTAATCCTTTCTTCGCCTCGTTCGATGCTACCGGATGGCGACTCTCATTTCATTGAAAAAATAGCCTTCATCACATTAATGTCACTAGGGACTGCATGCAAGGTTGCGAGTTTGTACGGTTTCTGTTATACGGTCGCCTATTAAGCAAAATGTTCACACAAAACAAAACAGAACAAAAATAAACAAACATACAAAAAGGCAGGAAAGGTCTTTTATATTGCCTTTCTATCAAATAGATAACGAATTGTTAAAGGTCGTCTGAAGAAACACCAGATGTCATTCCACGTTGTTAATTATTACAGTCCCTTTAGACGTCGCGAGGACAGTTAAATGGCATGTCTTGTTTTGGCTCTTATCCTCAGGCTTTCAAAGCATTTTCTTTTCGACGACTATAGTTCTTTAAAGGGTTAAGCTTATATCCTATGTATATTTCCTATGAATAAGTTAGTAACAATTAAATACTTAACAAATTACCAGTGATCATTTTGAAATAGCACTCAGTCACTGCGCGTTTATATATGTTACAATCCATTTAGAAGTCGGAGGAAGTTAGAAGGGTATATCGGCGTCTTCATTTGGCTTTTATTATTCCTCAGCATTTATTTTTTCCCGATTATGAATCTTTAAGAAGTAAAGGGCTAGATAGTCTACTGAATCTCCAGCTGCGAGCAAGTCGCTTTCGGTCGATTGCCAGGCTAACCCCAGATCCCTGAGGCTTCGTAGAAAACTTGAATCTGCTGACAGGTATCGGAGCCCCAGAAGCGTATCATCTGGTCCAAAGCTCGATTCAATTCAATTCAACTCAGTTTTATTCACACTTATTCACACAATGTTAATTTACAAGAATGGAAAAGAAAGGTAAAAAATAAATAAATAAATAAATAAATAAATAAATGAATAAATGAATAAAAAACAAAGGAAAAGTAGCTTACGTATGCACTAGGTATTAATTTTAAATAGTGCGCGGTGACCAAAGGAGCAGAGCTTTCGAGTTGGCCACTACCACAGTGCAATTAATAGTAAGAGGCGCTAGGATATTGCGATCAGGTGACAAACTGACCATCCTGATCTCAGACTCGTGCTCTGCCATTTCGCAGATCTTCCGCCAGGAAAAGTTGCTCCAGAGGACGCACCAACTGATCTTTGTGTGGCTTACACGAGGTGTAAACCACGCAATGCCATCGCCGAAGATATTTATTCCTGCATTTGTCACGGTGAACAGAGTGGTTGTCACGTGGTTTTCTATCGTCGAAGATAGGCTCCAGTCTACGCTCGGCTAAGTTACGTAAGCTTCTAAGCTTCTGAAAGCGGCCATCTTGTGGGTATAACACAGCGCGTTTTTATCTAGTTATTGAATATTCGTTCATCTTTGCTGCTTAGATTTTACACGCTAGCTTTCCTACAGTCGGCTTGTCTTCTAAGTGCGTATTACAGCGAGGAGTTGTGCTCTCACAGGTCAACATTTCAATTCGAATCAGCTCAGCAGACCTGCTTGGGAATATCTGAGAATATCTGAAAGTGTCTGAAAGTATTTGAAAGGCTATGACGTTACTGGAAAGCAAAAGGAACTCCCCTGTGCTAGCCCACGACAATCTATTTCCGTCAGAAGTAAATACAGTCGGGCCTGTGCTTGTTTTGTCCTTGCTGTTGTTGTTGAACCGTATTGGACGGACCATCCACACACAGTTGACAAGAGTCTGCTAGCCCACGATAATTTTCGTCAGAAGTAAGTACAGTAATATAGGAATTTCTGTTGAACAATACCGATCAAGAATCAGCTCTCATGATAATTTTCTTAAAACAAACGATGCTTTGTCGCGTTTCAAGGACCGTTTTTGGATTATAATGCTAATGATGTTTTACATGAATGTTTTTTCATTTACCAACATTGAAACAAGTTGTTGGACAATACAAGATATGGAATTAAGTAGTGTTTTGGTTTACCCAATTTATGTACTACAATGTTTACATTCCATTGTTGATACAATGTCTATAATAAGAAAACCTCAAAGATTCTGGTATTTAAAGTCATACGATACCATCATGAACTTCCCTGTACATTGAGCTCTGTTGTCTTTGAGTTATCTTTCTGTTTACTTTTCCTAAAATCTATTATGATGACCCTCTGGGTGCATTCCTTTGGGGTGATCTGGATCATGATCAGTGATCCAAGATCACTCGTGTGGTTCATCAAAGGAACCGATGAATCTTTGACCAGAGAGGATTCATCAGTTCCACTGATGCACCAGTGATCTTGGATCACTGATCCTGATCCAGATAACCCCAAAGAAATGCACCCTCTATCTCTATTGAACCTTCTGTTAAATAAAAACTCCAAGTAAAATTGTTAATCTTATTGGGTCAAAAATTATTAGCAATGTTAACAAGCACAACTCAACATATGATTCATTAAAATATTGCTTGTGTTCTGATATTGTTATGCGTCTCTCTTTTTTTCCCTTCTTCCCTTTGCAACCCCATAGCCACTTACCTCAACTTAATTTTTTTTTTGTGTGTTTCTTTATTGAAAATACAACATTGTGATTATTCACATGCATATATTGTCAAAAACTACTCTTACATTCAAACCAAATCAAGCTCCCAATGTGGCTTCCAGTGTAGGTTACATATCTTACTGTATGTCCCAGCCCTTCTGCAAAGTTTTGTGCTCCTGCACTGGTACCCAAAATGCCAAAAACATTCATGCCAAATGCCTCCCTGGAGTTAATTTCACATCACTTGCCCTGGACAAACTCAGAACTCAATTCCACTTGGTTATGCAAACAAAATCATGACTGAATCTATCAGGCCACTGTAAGACATGATGCTGATATTTTTTCAGTTCCTAAAATCCTCAGGTTACATGTCAAAATAACACCCATGAAACTTTACCCAATAACCCTCGTGTTGAAAATAAGCATTTCAGGACTATTGTATGCTAATTATCTTGTTTTATAGATTGACAGGAACAATACAGAAAACTCTCTAACCGTAATCAGATATTAGCTCTACTAATAGAAACTTAATAACAAACCAGATCCTTTTAATTTGTGACCTTCCCCATCAAAGCAGCTCAATTTCGTAAGCCACACATGTACGCATTGCGGACCTATTTTTTTTAAATATGTGGCTAGCAACTGCTCGTTGTGTGAAAAAGTGGCGCATGTTGCCTAATCAGGTTGTGAAACAATGGTCACGTGCTCATAGCTTCCGCCGTCCCATACTCGAGCTGAGTTGTCTATAGAACTCGTCAGGATAAACTTTCTAGAACTGGAGAACTCAGTGTACTGGCAGAAACGCTCGTGCCCTTCCGATTTTAGGATCCTGCTTTGTGTTTCTAAATCCAGACGATTGCGCCGTTCGCGAATTCACCCACTGAAAACCAAGCACTTGTCGTCATGGGAGAATCGCAGGCACCAGGCCAACATGGCCTCGCCACACTCCAGCACAATATCGTCCTTCGCCGTCTCTCGAAACCAAATGCGTATTTTCAGTTTGTCTCCGCCATTGGCGACTTGGGACGTGCCACGTGAGAAAGTGCAAGCACGAACACCGCAAGCGCGTATATTATATTTTTGTTTTTGTTTCTTTTTTCAGTGTTAATAATCGCTGTTGTCAGCTTTGTTGTCAAAGAATGTGCCAAGTCAGCGTCATTTGAGACTTTGAAGATGTGCTTAGCTCAGCAATATTTTGCCAAAAAAAAACGATGAGTCATTGTCATTGAAAACTCATACGTTTTGTTATCAGCCAATCAAAGCGTTGATAAAATATGGTAATTAAGAGACATCTGAAGGCAAGATCACTCATCCACAAAGGAGACACAGCAGGAGGGGATTCCAAAATTTTACGGGATACGCCTTATAAGTTTCAGCCCATTGGCTTGAAGGTAATAAGCGTTAATTATATTTTTTTCCTATGAAAGAATTTTAAGTTTAAAGGCTATATTATTTAGTGAAGAGCTTTGACGCCCTCACTGTAAAATTGCTGTGAAATCTTCTATAGGTCCCATAAGAGATGCAGTCATTTTTGGTAGTGTAGCTATTACTCTCTCGTTTTTAATGTCCGTTTTATCGGACAATTTGCGAGTCTAGCATAAGGTACACACCCCAAAATGAATGGAGACATTTAACTGGCATTTGCCTCGAAAGAATGAGAAATTTTACATGGTGAAAGGGCCATACAGACTAACTGGAGCGAGCTTGAAAGCAGCCGTGGAAAATTAAAAAACGCGACTTGGATGGTTTCAAGCACAGCTACTTCCCTCAAATTTGGTTGAATCGCAGGTGCAATCCGGCATTGGGCGGTATCTTAATTTCGCTAGCGATAATTGTTCATAATTATATTTTTACGAAAATTATTTGCCCTCGGATTCAAAAGACAAACACTGCATAAATTCCTGACGTTTGCCGCCTACAATTCAAAGATGGCCGTCAAAATTAATCGTGATAAAACATATTGCAAAATACACGTTTCCGTTAGCTGCATGGGAGACAGGGATGAAAGAAGCTATTACCTCGTCTGATTTTTTTGGAAGAATTGAACGACTAGTGCCAGGCATTACTAAATGCGACATGGCAAGATGTAAATAAAACAATGGTCGATCTGAAATCTTCCTTTCAACAAGTATATTTTGTTCTCGACTGCAAATTTGTGGTGGACGGAATAAGCAATTGATCTATTAATCGAATCTCTATGGGTAGCTAGTATTATGGACAGCATCACTGGTAACTTTTCGATTAAAACCACTTTAGACCTTGCCTATCTATCGAAAAAGAGATATTTTACATCACCGCTTTCAATCTGGGTGAAATCTCGATCTGTGTTTGTACAATCAGAGAATCAGTGTTGTTTGCCTCGTCGTTTTCCTCAGCATAGTAGGACCTTTAACAAATGTTATCATTTTATTTGTAGCAAATTCGCAGCAAGAATGGACAAAAGAGGGAGGCCATAAGACTGATGGAGGATCTAAGAACCCTTTGATGGATAAAGAAGCGGCTTCTCGCATCCAGAGTGCCGAGGCAAAACAACATGGCGGCAGGGTCGAGAAAGGGAGCTTCCCTCCGCGTGCTCACTGTCCACTACTGACAAGCGTGAAAACCAGAAAAAAACTAGACAAGCATGAAGACAAGAACAACTAGCACTTAAGAAGGTGATTGTGCAAAAAAAAAAAAAAAAAAAAAAAAAAAAGAATAGAACACCTTAAAAGTAGCAAGTTTTGTAATAGGGTTAATATGGCACAAATGTCTAGCCGTAGAATCATTATACATATATTTAATTAAAGTATAGATAGGACCCTGCGCGCGCTCTGATTGCTGGTCAAAAACCCATGTTTTATCAGAGTATAAAACATAGAAAATGCGTGTTTTATTGTTTTGTGTGTGTAAAATCTATATTTTAAAGCAAATGAAGAAGTCTAAGCTGTGTATTACACTGTGATAAAACACTCCGGTCATCTGAGAACACTCGAGAAATGTAGAAAACACTCGCCTGTGGCTCGTTTTTTCTACATTTCCCTCGTGTTCTCAAATGACCATCGTGTTTTATCACAGTGTAATACACGGCTTAGACTTCTTTATTTGTTAAATATGAAGTGTTGTTCTTTGATTAAAGGATTACAACTACAGGTAGAAGCGGGTTAATACCGTTCAGTGTATCGCTGCTTTTTTTTGTTAACCAAACAGTAATATGTGAGGAAAATTTGTTCATTTTAATAATAAAGAATGTGATATGCTTGTTTTAAGTGGTCATGGCAAATAAACCTACATGTATTCAGAGACTGCTGAGAACTGAAGGACTTTGGATATTTCAACATATTAAATATGCAGAGATGCTCTGTTTTAGGACAAGTATGCTTGGTTTAGTGCCTTTCCGAGAAAAACGATTGACTCTCTATAACAGAGATATCTCACTACAAAGCGTGTAGCGACTACTATTTGCATAAATAATCAGATTTTTCATGTACTCACCGAGGAATTCTTAGAAAATCAGACTTTAATGGTTAAATTTTCCGGCAAAAGATCCAATCCTTTGTTTCAAGCTTGGCTCTTGCAAACATGTTTATCACAGCCTTTTCATGCGAACACGGATGTGATTAGGTTTTTTAATTTCGGCAGAGGCGGCAAAGACGTTGTGCACAGATTCCGTAACGGTACCAGCTCCGTAAGACAACATAAGATAGGCAATAAGTCGAATTTCTTTTTGAATGTTTCGTGTAGAAAAGTAGCTACCTTATGTTTGCCTTGCGTTATTTTGATATCTCTGTATTCCTGGAAACAGTTTAATTTCATATCTCGTAGTTTTGAAGTAATTTTAGCTCTAGGTTAGTTAGGTGTCCCCAATTAGCGCACGTCGTACGCTAGAGATTTCGACACGTAAATAAAGTTCTTATCTTATCTTATCTTTCTTTGAACACGAAAGATATTCGACATATCAACTAAGAAACAGGCAAGCGCGTATATTATATATATATATTTATTATTCATTCAAAATATTTCCCCGTTTCTGGATTGGTTAAAACCACACGCGTAATTCACCATAAACCAGCTGCTGTTCACCAAATTTGGAAAGAGTCTTCGTCATATTGAATCAATGACGTCAAAAGTGCAGCCCGCTGAAAATTATTGAACCGTTGACCGAGAAAACCTGGGACGAGATTGTGTTATTTTTGGTGAGCGGAAAAACAAAAGCGAAATGGCGAAACTTTAGAACGGGAAATATTTTGAATGAATAATAAAGCAATTATTGAATTCGGCTTTCGCAGGATATGAAGAATTCTGCAGATCTCGGAGGGTGTTATCCACCTCGGCCTTCGGCCTCTGTGGATAACACCCTCCTTGATCTGCAGAATTCTTCATATCCTACTCAGCCTCATTCAATAATTGCTAAATATTTTCCATTTTAATAATCGCTGTCGTCGGCTTTGTTGTCAAAGGACAAAGAATGTGCCTATACTCAACGTCATTTGAGACTTTGAAGATGTGCTTGGCTCAGCAATATTTTGACAAGAAACAATTAGTCATTGTCATTACAAAATCATACGTTTTGTTATTAGCCAATCAGGGAGTTGATAAAACATCTTGATAAACAGGCAATCACTCACCCACCAAGGTGAAACATAGGAAGATTCCAAACTTTCACGAGGATACACCTTACATGTTTCAGCCCATTTGCTTAAAGGTAGTAAGAATTTAGTATATTTCTAATTAAGAATTTTAAGTATAGAGGCTACATTATTGAGTGAAGAGCTTTGATGGTTTTCACTGTCAAATTGCTACGAAGTCTTCTAGAGATCCCATAAGAGATGCAGTCACTTTTGTTAGTGTAACTAATAATCTCTCGTTTTCTAATGTCCGTTCTGTGGGAAAATTTGCGAGTGTAGCATGAGTACACACTTCCCTTAATTTTTGTTGACGTTTAACTGGCATTGGCCTCGAAATAAGCGATTTAACATGGTCAAAGGGTCATACAGACGAACTGGAGCGAACTTGAAAGCAGCCGCTGGAAAATTAAAAACGCGACCTGACGTTTCAAGCAGAGTTACTTCCCTCAATTTTGGTTGATGCAATCCGGCTTTGTCCAGTATCTTAACTTTGCTAGTAATAAATTGTTCATAATTCCATTTTTAAGAAAATTTATTATTTGCCCACCGATTCAAAGACAAAAACTGTATAAATTCGTAACGCTGCTGCCTACCCGTCAAGATGGCTTCCAAAATTAACCGTGATATAAGACTTATTGCAAAATACATATCTCCGTTAGTTGCATGGGAGACAAGAATCAAAGAAGCTATTACATGAGAAACTAAGTTCGTCTAAGTTCTTTTGGCAGAATTGACGACTAGAGCCGGCATTACTATATAAATACAACCGTGGCAAGAGGAAAATAGAAACGATGCTCGATCTGAAGTATTCCTTTTAGCGAGGATATATTCTTCTGGAGTGCAAATTTGTGGAGGACAGAATAAGCAATTGATCTATTAATTGAATCCCTATGTGTAGCTATATTCTTGATGACATTATTATTTGGGTCACTTCCATAGGAGATAACCCCCCCCCCCCACTCCACCGACCCCACATCGCATCGTGTTCTTACCACTTCCTTGTTTCAAAACAATTTTTTCCATTGTATAATTCGCACACAGATAAAACAAAGTTGTGAAAACATGTTTACGAAACAAATGGATTCAAGGTGTTTCGACATGCAAATATAATACTCGGAACGGAAGATATGATTCTTATTTTCGAGTGTCAAACATATTTTACGAACAAACAAGTGCTTCAACTTCGTAAAATTATTCTTTTTTATCACGAGTCAAAAAGTCTTTCCTCAGAAACCCTATAATTTGTTTTTTCGTTATATAACAAGTTACTGTTTCCAAAAACAACCACTTAAAAAACAAACAAAAACAAAAAAAAAACGAGAAAAGATAAGGTTTTCCTCTTTTAATATCGAGTCACGAAGAACTTGAAACAGTTATAATCTCGTTTTTTTCATACGAACGCAATTACTTCACACCTATTTTCGAATGAAAGCTGGATAAACATGTTTACAACGATAACTTTAAAAAAATGCATGATCCTTTCTCGGAAAAGCTATTTTTTGAATGGCTTCACAGGTCATGTTGCAGGTGCTTACTGACCCGCGAGATTCCAAAACAACTCAGCTCGCCTCTTCACGCATATATATTTATGTATTGCTCTTTTATTCTTTTACAATGACGTGAGTTTTTTTCTTACTAGACCATTAATTACCTGTTGTTTTTGCTCATAACTCTGGATTCGAGAACTTGCTCTGGTCATCATGCTAAGATCCTCCATCAGTCTTCTGGTCTCCCTCTTTGTCATTTTCGCTGCAATCCGTTACGTAAAATGATACAATTTGTTAACGCCTACTATCTGAAAAACAAACCACAACACTGATTGTAGAATCACCGATCGAGTTTTTACCCATATTGAAAGCATGATGTCAAAATATCTCTTTTCGATAGATTACAAAGGTCTAAAGTGTTTTATTGAAAGTTACCATCATACTGTCCTCATCCTATAGCTACCCATAGTATTCAATTAATATATCAATTGCTTATTCTGTCCTCCACAATTGGCACTCCAGAAGAATATATCCTCTCTAAAAGGAATACTTCAGATCGAGCATCGTTCTTTTCCTCTTGCCACGGGTGTTTATATGTAATGCCTGGCTCTAGTCGTTCATTCTGCCCAAGAACTTAGACAACTTAGTTTTCTCATGTAATAGCTTCCTTTGATTCTTGTCTCCCATCAACTAACGAGATATGTATTTTGCAATAAGTCTTATCCCGGTTAATTTTGAAGCCATCGTGCGGTAGGCAGCAGCGTTACGAATTTATACAGTTTTTGTCTTTGAATCGGTGGGCAAAGATAATTTTCTAAAATGGAATTAGAACAATTTATTACTATCAAGTTAAGATACTGACAAGCGGAATTGCATCACCAAAAATGAGGAAGTAACTCTGATTGAAACCGTCAGGTCGCGTTTTTTATTTCCAGCGGCTGCTTTCAAGTTCGCTCCGTTCGTCTTATGACCCTTTTGACCATGTTAATTAGCTTTATTTCGAGCCAATGCCAGTTAAACGTCAACAAAATTAAGGAAGGGTGTCTCATGCTACACTCGCAATTGGTCCCACGAACGGACATTAGAAACGAGAGATTATTATTTCACTAAAAAAATTCTGCTCTCTTATTGGATCTCTAGAAACTTCGACAATTTGCACACGTGACAAGAAAGCTCTTCCTCATAATGTAGCCTCTATCTAAAATTCTTAATTAGCAAATATCTAAATTCTTACTACCTTTAGCAATGGCTGAAAG